>CM038681.1:249663967-249877168 GCA_021605205.1 Aegilops longissima
TTATTTCTGGACATTCTTCACACTTCGACTCTTTCTCATTGAAGTTATCCGACAAAAAAAATAGTCTGTCATGCATGCACAAGCATACTCTCTCTCTCCTCAGCGTCCCTCTCTCACAACTCTCTCTCATGAAAAGGTGTGACTGTCAGGGCGTGGATGTCATACTGTTCGTGACATGAGTTAAAAAAAAGTAAGAGAAGAGAGAGTAGCAGGAAAGAGAACATAAAGGAAGAGAGAGAAAAGAGTTGCATGCACGAGAAGAACGAGAGAGTCAGAGGCACATGCGACGTCATGTCATGAACAGTTCTCTCATATGCAGATGATCAAGTATTAAGCGTCTGACGCCAACATGGGCACGATTGAAAGGCTGAGATAAGAGGTACCGTGTAGCTCCAGCTAGGAAAAACCGTTCTCAACATGTGCGTACTCACTTATATTCCCATTCAAAGGGATTACTGAAATGAGGTCGAAGGATCTCCTCCAGGTTTAAAGCAACTCTACCACATCTTGCAAAAACGCGTTACCACTAAAATAATCATCGTTTTACGGGATTGGGACGAAAAATCGGCCGAAATTTCAGCTCACGCCAGCCGTTCTATCGCCGCCCGCGCCGCAAATCTCCGGTGGTATTTACACCCCCTCCCCCCGGTCACCCCCGGACGTGGACTGCTTCGGCCGCCCTCGACCGCGTCTTCTCCATCAAGTTTGGAGCTCAGGGGTGCCCAATTTTGCCACGAGCGGGCGACAGCCGCTGGTGACATGGATCCATCCATGAGCTTCATGGGGGGGGGGGGGCTCGTTGCGGGCAGATCCGACTGCTCAGCCCACGGTTGAGCCACTGATGACCACAAGTATATGGGATCAATCGTAGTCCTTTGAATAAGTAAGAGTGTCGAACCCGACGAGGAGGAGAAGGAAATGACAAGTGGTTTTCAGCAAGGTAATTTCCGCAAGCACTGAAATTGTCGATAACAGTTAGTTTGATAGCAAGATAATTTGTAATAAGTTACAAGTAACAATAGTGACAATAAGTGCAGTAAGGTAGCCCAATCCTTTTTGTAGCAAAGGACATGCCGGAACAGTCTCTGATAATAAGTAAAACGTTCTTGAGGACACAAGGGAATTTCATCTAGTCAGTTTCATCATGTTGGTTTGATTTTGCGTTCGTACTTTGATAATTTGATATGTGGGTGGGCCGGTGCTTGGGTGTTGTTCTTACTTGAACAAGTCTCCCACTTATGATTAACCCCCCTCGCAAGCATCCGAAACTACAAAAAAAGAATAAGATAAAAATATAACTAGCATTAAACATATGGATTCAAATCAGCCCCTTACGGAATTGCGCATAAACTAGGATTTAATCTTCTATCACTCTAGCAACAAATCATCTAATAACTACTCCACAATGCATTCCTTTAATCCCAAAGATGGTGAAGCGTCATGTAGTCGACGTTCACATAACACCACTAAGGGAATCACAACATACATATCATCAAAATATCGAACGAGTATCAAATTCACATAATTACTTGCAACATGACTTCTTCCATGTCCTCAAAAACAGAAGTAGCTACTCACACAACATATTCATGCTCAAGATCAAAGGAGTAGTAATTATAATAATGGATCTGAACATATAATTTTCCACCAAATAAACCGGCTAGAATCAACTACAAGATGTAACCAACACTATTAGTCACCTGTAGGTACCAATCTGAGGTTTCGATACAAAGATTGAACACAAGAGATGAACTAGGGTTTGAGATGAGATGGTGTTGAAGATGTTGATGAAGATTAGCCTCCCAAATATGAAAGGGTTGTTGGTGATGATGATGGCTTCGATTTTCCCCTCCCGGAGGGAAGTTCCCCAATCGCTCCGTTGGAGGGCAAAAGTGCTCCTGCCCATGTTCCGCCTCGAGACGGCGGCGCTCCGTCCCGAAAGTCCTCTCCTTATTGTTTTTCTAGTTCAAAAGACCATATGTACCAGAAGATGGGCGCCGGAGGTGGGCCAGGGCCCCCACTACCCACCAGTGCGCGCCTGGAGGGGGTGGCGCGCCCTGGTGCCTAGTGGGCACCTGGGTGGCCCCCTTTGGTATTTTTGTTCTCCAATATTTTTTATATATTCCAAAATAATTATCCATAAAATTTTAGCTCATTTGGAGATGTGCAGAATAGGTATCTCTGACGTAGCTTTTTCAGGTCCAGAATTCCAGCTGCTGGTATTCTCCCTCTTTGTGTAAACTTTGCATATTATGAGAGAAAAGGCATTACAATTACTCCACAAAGTGTTGTATTGGATAAAACCACTATAAATAACAGTAGGGAAACATGATGCAAAATGGACGTATCAGCCACGCAATCATTCTCATGTGCCAACGTCGGGGGTAGGGGATCGAAGGGAAGTAGGGGTCACCGACGACGGATTTGCATTTGGCCGACCGTGGGGAAGTTAGATGCGTCAGCTTTGCTACCAACCAATGTTAGTTTATAGAGCTTTCCTTACTCAAGCACAAGAGGCATGCCGAAAGGATATTGGGATGGCATTTGGTGTGTTGCAAGCTCGGTTTTGTCAATGTTCGAGCTCCTCTTGCATTGGAAATATGCCCTAGAGGCAATAATATTGTATTATATTTTCATGTTTATAATTAGGAGTTTATATTCTATGCTATAACTGCTATGATCCTAGAATATGCGATTCAGTGGGAAACTCATATGCATGTGTGAATGATAAACAGTAAAATATGATTCCTAGTCTCGCCTCTAAGACTAGCTCAAGTGTTGTTGGTGATCGCGTTTTCCGAATCTTAGGATATCGTTAAGTTTAAGGATAGTCCTAAAACAACATCAAGAATATGACATTAGAAGAATGGTCATATTGAATCGACCCAAACTCATGTGTTATACTTTGAGATTATATCGTCAGAAGTCAATTGTTATAACATTGAGTGTTAACATGTGTTTTAGTTCCTTAGACCATGAGTATCGTTGTCAGTTCTTACCATACGGTGAACTTTGGGGTTGCTCAAACGTCATCTGTAACACGGTGATCATAACGACAACTTACAGGTTCATCGAAAAGTTTGATAAGGGACTAGATATCTCGAGAGTGGGATTTGCTCTCCGACGATGGAGAGATATTCTTAGGGCACTCCTTGTGTGACACATACATTATCGTTTAGCCAGACATGGGTGACCATGCTACCGAATGTTGGAACATGTCAATGAGAAAGAAGAACAAAAATGGTAACGAGGAGACCGGTACAATGAGCATGTGTATGACTTAGGAGTATACTGATACATCTCACCTGCGGTTTTGTAAAGCATCGCGAAGCAAAGAGAATAGCACATGATAACTAAAAGTTCACTTGAATGTCATTTGTGTACTTATAGGGATCGATATGGACATCCACGGTTCCGCTATCGGTCATTGAACAAAAGAGTTTTGTTCATGCCTATGTTTTTTACTGAACCTCTGTGGTCACAAGCTTAAGGTAGTCACAATGGCTAGGTATTGGTAGGACGGGAGTAATGAGGAAATATTTTTGAAATTATTTCATTAATATTTGAAATAGTTTCGAGAGGAACCGAAAGCACTTCGGGGTCACCCGAAGGGTTTCGGAGTTTATCGGGCAATACCGGGTATTGCTGATAAATAATATATAGGTGTAAAATGTTTTTGGAGATGTTAAATTAATAATAAAAGGCTCTAATAATAGTTAGAATACTTCTATATTTAATCAAATATCAACGTGTCTTAAAAGACCAAGAGGTGGAAGGAGAATTGGGCCACTTAGGCCTAATAGTGGAAGCACCACCCCTTAGCCTTTTTGGAAGCCAAGGGAGCCAAATTGGAGTGGGAAAAACCCTCGTTGGCCGGCCAAAGGGTAGAGGTTTTCTTTCCCCCTTGTGGCGCCCCATATCCTCTCTCCAACCTATATATACCAGAGGTTTTGGCACTTTTGATACATAAGTTTTGGAGCCTCCTCTAGTTCTAGTTATAGTTGGTCCTAGTTGATCAATTAGAGGTAGACCTAGATCCTCTAATCCTCATAATTAGAAGCCTAGTGTGGTTCTAGTCTCCTCCCTCTAGTTCTCTGGAGACGGTTAGCTCTGGATGACGAAGCACTGCCGGATCATGAAGATCGTACGCTTGTAACTCATATAGAGGCCGTGCTTTCGGTCTTCCATCCGAGGGAATGTTTGTGGGAGGTTCATGTGATCATTCATCTATGGTTAGAGGGCCTCCAGGTACGATCTGAACCGACCCATCTTCTTCCGCTGCAACTTGGAATCAGTAACGATCAAATCCAAACCGTTGATGCATCTTCATATTGTTCCTGGGTGATCGTAGGGCAATTTATGTTTGGTTTCTGCTACGTCCCAATAGCTTGCTACTAGAATACGAAATACCTTTCAAATATCACGACTGCTTGTGTAATTCTACACAATATGATCATCGAGGATGAGAGGGATTTAAGCTTAGAGTTTTACTATGGCAATATTGGTAGCCATGTCAAACCTGCCATGGACCCGTATGAGATCACTTGCATATCTTAAGACCTACCAAAATATTGAGGACAATGCACACACACCCAGCTCTATGATTTATCTCATTGAGCACCGGTGGCAATTGTATGGGAGATAGACTCCCATTTTATTCATTTGATCTTATTTGTATTCATGTGTGATTTAAACAATTCTTTTAACTTCGGACCATTTGTTATTGTTTTAAATATTTGGGTTTGAACATTTGTTGTCATTGAGACGTTTATTATATTGTATGATGCTAAAACATCAATATTTTGATTTATATTGCTATTCCATTAAGGTTATATTGTTCAAAATCATGATTTTCCCTATTACCCTTAAATGGATTTGTGGTACCGCACGGTATTGGGCAGAGCAGATACTGGAAACCCGTACCGCGGTATGGGTTTACGGGATCTGTTCCGCCCGATGTCACGCGGTACTCTGGAGATCCGCACACTCAAGGCCCCATCATGTCATGGCATTCTATCCGTCAGATCTTGGCTGAGAATGCTTTGAACCATCTATTTGATTGATGAAGTGGTCTTCCTTTTTACTCTACATTATGTCCATGTTTTGGCTATCGATAGGGCTGGCACTCAAGTCGAGTCGAGTTAGCTAGCTCTACTTGTTAGAGCTGTTTAAGTTAACAAGTTAGCTCAGCTCGACTCATTAACATAACGAGTTCAGATTCAAACTTGGCTTTATTTAGGTAACTTGGGACCTAGCTCATTATAAACATGAATAACATGATAATGATACAACTAATCCATAAAAATATTTAGTAGACACATACTTTTTTTCACAAATCACATTAGTAAACAATTTACACTAAAGAAACACTTGGTACACTCCACAAGTGACAATGATCAACAACAATACTAATACTCATTTCACGCCCCTTCTTTTTAACGAGCTTAATGAGCTAAATGAGTAACTCATTAACTCGACTCGTTAAACTTGTTTCTATCAACGAGCTCAAATTAAAACTCGGCTTGACTCGTTAGTCACCGAGTTCGAGTTGAGACGGATCACGAGCTACTCATTTTTAGCTCGTGAGTTTCAAGTTGAAATTTCAGCCCTTGGTGGTGAGGGTTCCCGCCGAACTCTAGCCCACAAAGTTGTGATCTCTTGATTCGCTAAAAATGAAGAGAACTTAAAGTCCATCTCCTTGTAAAAAGGGCCATATAGTACCTAGTACGTCTCCCCATAAAAAGGAACATACAATACCTCTTCCTTTCAACTCCTCACTCTTGCGGAATATCCTAGCAGTGGCAGGCACGGTCAGGGGCGGACCTAGAGAGAAAATAATCTAGTATCACAACATATACTGACTCACAATTTTCATCTAAGAATGGAATGTCCTCCACTGTAATTTGCATGAAATTTACAAAGAAAAATTCCTGCACCCAGTGTCCTATGCACCCGGGTGGCTCAACATGGCTACGCTCCTGGGCGCGGTAGGGGGTCCCCAAAAATTTGAGCGTCCACCACTTGTAGTACATCAGTACTGGCATGGCAAATTATTCCTCAGGAAATTCAAAATATAAAATACAATAGGCTCGAACTAGAGCAAATCCTGGGTGTCATCTGATGGCCCATACTTCTGCTTTCCATCGATCCAGCAGGTTATATACACAATCATATACTTCATCTTCAGGGCCAAATCCGCATTATGAAAATAGGAAGAAGGCGCTGCTGGAAGGACAACGATCACTCATCATGGCGGCAGTCCACCACGGTAGAAAATCAAATAGGAAAAGGTAGTTACTCGTCTATCTCAACTTCAGCGAACGAGGTCACTTAAGTCTTCCTACTACTACTGCTCCTTCTTACCTTTTTTCGTTTTTTCAGGATCTAAAGAAGAAGAGGTTTTCTTAGCTGGCGTGAATCCAGTACTTCTACTTCTGTTCCGTTATCTCACTTATGAGGAGCTGGTACTTTGTGATCAAGAGTGTATAGTGAGCATAAGTATTGTATTGTCTAGTATTTTCTTTTCAGGTGTGGTGTGTAGATATATCCCATGTACTGCCTTATGAATAATACTTGTGTATTGCCTCTTCTTGTTGTAGAAGAATACTAATGTATTGCAAAGACATGTTGTCATTTTATTTCTTTATCTTTATGATAAAGACTTTTTCATTTTCGATTAATAAGATCTACTGGTAAGGTATGTAACTGTGTCAATCATTTCCTAGAAGTGGTCGTCCCTTCTAGTTGCCCACTAGTGTTAAGCTCCCAGACACTAAAAAAAGTATCCACGATGGCAGCTTTTTTTGCTGCCACAACAGCCTCACATTTTAATGTATTGGTAGTTGCATATGCATTGCAAAATATGTATGCATCAAATTAAAATTCACATAGCAACATCACAACTACATACACATAGCCTTCTCACTGAAGCCTCCGTTGGAAAAAATTGATGGAAAAAATGGTATGAACTTTGCTAAAAATTGAACATATTGAGTGAGAAATTTAGAAAAACAAAAATTATTCAATGTTTCGCTAAAATGTTGACCCTCATTATGAATCCTTGCAATATTTATATGTCCTATCTGATTGTAGTTAGAAGAAATTGATGCACTAAAAAATGTTGTTCATGCAACTAGAAGAAAATACTCTACACGAAAAAAGGTATTTTGGCATCAAGGAGAAAATGTGCGCATTTCATTTGATAATAACTAGAAGAAAAATCTAATAAGAATTTGGTAATTTCTATGTGATGCACTTCATCTTCCTACTGCTTTTCTATGTGATAACAAAATGTTCCTAGAAGAAAATATGCTACAGTACATGTTGGGGAACGTAGTAATTTCAAAAAAATTCCTACGCACACGCAAGATCATGGTGATGCATAGCAACGAGAGGGGAGAGTAATGTCCACGTACCCTCGTAGACCGTAAGAGGAAGCGTTAGAACAACGCGGTTGATGTAGTCGTACGTCTTCACGGCCCGACCGATCAAGCACCGAAACTACGGCACCTCCGAGTTCTAGCACACGTTCAACTCGATGACGTCCCTCAAACTCCGATCCAGCCGAGTGTCGAGGGAGAGTTCCGTCAGCACGACGGCGTGGTGAAATCTTGATGTTCTACCGTCGCAGGGCTTCGCCTAAGCACCGCTACAATATTATCGAGGAGGACTATGGTGGAGAGGGGCACCGCACACGGCTAATAGATCTCAAGGATCAATTGTTGTTGTGTCTCGGGTGCCCCCCCGCCCCCATATATATAGGAGCAAGGGGGGAGGCAGCCGGCCTATGGAGGAGGCGCGCCAAGGGGGGAGTCCTACTCCCACCGGGAGTAGGACTCCTCCTTTCCTTGTTGGAGAAGGAAAGAGGAGGAGTAGGACTCCTCCTTTCCTTGTTGGAGAAGGAAAGAGGAGGAGAGGGAGAAGGAAAAGTGGGCTGCCCCCTTGTCCAATTCGGACCAGAAGGGGGGGGGGGTGCAGGCCTCCTTCCTTTTGGCCTCTCTCCTCTACTCCCGTATGGCCCAATAAAGCCCATATACTCCCCGCTGAATTCCCGTAACTCACCGGTACTCCAAAAAAATACCTGAATCACTCGGAACTTTTCCGAACTCCGAATATAGTCGTCCAATATATCGATCTTTACGTCTCGACCATTCCGAGACTCCTCGTCATGTCCCCGATCTCATCCGGGACTCCGAACACCTTCGGTACATCAAAACTCATAAACTCATAATATAACTGCCATCGAAACCTTAAGCGTGCGGACCCTACGGGTTCGAGAACAATGTAGACATGACCTAGAACTATTCTCGGTCAATAACCAATAGCGGAACCTGGATGCTCATATTGGCTCCTACATATTCTGCGAAGATCTTTATCGGTCAAACCGCATAACAACATACGTTGTTCCCTTTGTCATCGGTATGTTACTTGCCCGAGATTCGATCGTCGGTATCTCAATACCTAGTTCAATCTCGTTACCGACAAGTCTCTTTACTCGCTCGTAATACATCATCCCGCAACTAACTCATTAGTTGCAATGCTTGCAAGGCTTATAGTGATGTGCATTACCGAGGGCCCAGAGATACCTCTCCGACAATCGGAGTGACAAAACCTAATCTCGAAATACGCCAACCCAACATGTACCTTCGAGACACCTGTAGAGCTCCTTTATAATCACCCGATTACGTTGTGACGCTTGGTAGCTCACAAAGTGTTCCTCCGTAAACGGAGTTGCATAATCTCATAGTCATAGGAACATGTATAAGTCATGAAGAAAGCAATAGCAACATACTATACGATCAAGTGCTAAGCTAACGGAATGGTTCAAGTCAATCACATCATTCTCCTAATGATGTGATCCCGTTAATCAAATGACAACTCTTTGTCCATGGCTAGGAAACATAACCATCTTTGATTAATGAGCTAGTCAAGTAGAGGCATACTAGTGACACTCAGTTTGTCTATGTATTCACACATGTATCATGTTTCCGGTTAATACAATTCTAGCATGAATAATAAACATTTATCATGAAATAAGAAAATATATAATAACTTTATTATTGCCTCTAGGGCATATTTCCTTCAGTCTCCCACTTGCACTAGAGTCAATAATCTAGTTCACATCACCATGTGATTTAACACCAATATTCATATCTGTATATGATTAACACCCATAGTTCACATCGTCATGTGACCAACACCCAAAGGGTTACTAGAGTCAATAATCTAGTTCACATCGCTATGTGATTAACACCCAAAGAGTACTAAGGTGTGATCATGTTTTGCTCGTGAGAGAAGCTTAGTCAACGGGTCTGTCATATTCAGAGCCGTATGTATTTTGCAAATATTTTATGTCTACAATGCTCTGTACGGAGCTACTCTAGCTAATTTCTCCCACTTTCAATATGTATCCAGATTGAGACTTAGAGTCATCTGGATCGGTGTAAAAAGCTTGCATCGATGTAACTATTTACGACGGGCTCTTTTATCACCTCCATAATCGAGAAATATTTCCTTAGTCCTCACTAAGGATATTCTTGACCGCTGTCCAGTGATCTACTATTAGATCAAAATTGTATTCCTTTGCCAAACTCAGAGCAAGGTATACAATAGGTCTGGTTCACAGCCTAGCATACTTTATAGGACCTATGACTGAGGTATAGGGAATGAATTTTCATTCTCTTTCTATTTTCTGCCGTGGTCGGGCTTTGAGTCTTACTCAATTTCACACCTTGTAACACAGGCAAGAAACTCTTTCTTTGACTGTTCTATTTTGAACTACTTCAAAATCTTGTCAAGGTATGTACTCATTGAAAAACTTATCAAGCGTCTTGATCTATCTCTATAGATCTTGATGCTCAATATGTAAGCAGCTTCACCGAGGTCCTTGTTTGAAAAACTCCTTCAAATACTCCTTTATGCTTTGCAGAATAATTCTACATTATTTCCGATCAACAATATGTCATTCACATATACTTATCAGAAATGCTGTAGTGCTCCCACTCACTTTCTTGTAAATACAGGCTTCTCCAAAAGTCTGTATAAGCTTTGATCAACTCATCAAGCATATATTCCAACTCCGAGATGCTTGCACCAGTCCATAGATGGATCGCTGGAGCTTGCACATTTTGTTAGCACCTTTAGGATTGACAAAACCTTCTGGTTGCATCATATACAACTCTTCTTTAATAAATCCATTAAGGAATGCAGTTTTGACATCCATTTGCCAAATTTCATAAATGTGGCAATTGCTAACATGATTCGGACAGACTTTTAAGCATCGATACGAGTGAGAAAATCTCATTGTATTCAACACTTTGAACTTTGTCAAAAACCTTTTTCAACAAGTCTAGCTTTGTAGATAGTAACACTACTATCAGCGTCCGTCTTCCTCTTGAAGATCCATTTATTTTCCATGGCTTGCCGATCATTTGGCAAGTCAATCAAAGTTCACACTTTGTTCTCATACATGGATTCCATCTCGGATTTCATGGCCTTAAGCCATTTCGCGGAATCTGGGATCATCATCGCTTCCTCATAGTTCGTAGGTTCATCATGGTCTAGTAACATGACTTCCAGAACAGGATTACCGTACCACTCTGGTGTGGACTGTACTTTGGAAGACCTACGAGGTTTTGTAGTAACTTGATCTGAAGTTTCATGATCATCATCATTAGCTTCCTCAATAATTGGTGTAGGAATCACTAGAACTGATTTCTGTGATGAACTACTTTCCAATTCGGGAGAAGGTACAAATTACCTTATCAAGCTCTTGCTTTCCTCCCACTCACTTCTTTCTAGAGAAACTCCTTCTCTAGAAAGGATCCATTCTTAGCAACGAATGTTTTGCCTTTGAATCTGTGATAGAAGGTGTACCCAACAGTTTCCTTTGGGTATTCTATGAAGACGCACTTCTCCGATTTGGGTTCAAGCTTATCAGGTTGAAAACCTTTTTCATATAAGCATCGCAACTCCAAACTTTAAGAAACGACAACTTAGGTTTACTGCTAAACCATAGTTCATACGGTGTCGTCTCAACGGATTTAGATGGTGCCTTATTAAACGTGAATGCAGCTGTCTCTAATGCATAACCCCAAAACGATAGTGGTAAACCGATAAGAGACATCATAGATTGCACTATATCTAGTAAAGTACGATTACGACGTTCGGACACACCATTACATTGTGGTGTTCCAGGTGGCGTGAGTTGCGAAACTATTTCACATTGTTTCAAATGAAGACCAAACTCGTAACTCAAATATTCGTCTCCATGGTCAGATCGTAGAAACTTTATTTTTCTTGTTATGATGATTTTCCACTTCACTCTGAAATTCTTTGAACTTTTCAAATGTTTCAGACTTATGTTTCATCAAGTAGATATACCCATATCTGCTCAAATCATCTGTGAAGGTCATAAAATAACGATACATGCCACGAGCCTTAACACTCATCGGATCGCATACATCGGTATGTATTATTTCCAATAAGTCAGTAGCTCGTTCCATTGTTCCAGAGAACGGAGTTTTAGTCATCTTGCCCAAAAGGCACGTTTCGCAAGCATCAAATGATTCATAACCAAGTGATTCCAAAAAACCATCTTTATGGAGTTTCTTTATGCGCTTTACACCGATATGACCCAAACGGCAGTGCTACAAATAAGTTGCACTATCATTATCAACATTGCATCTTTTGGCATCAATATTATGATTATGTGTATCACTATGATCGAGATCCAACAAACTATTTTTCATTGGGTGTATGACCATTGAAGGCTTTATTCATGTAAGCAGAATAACAATTATTCTCTGACTTTAAATGAATAATCGTATTGCAATAAACATGATCAAATCATATTCATGCTCAACGCAAACGCCAAATAACATTTATTTAGGTTTAACACTAATCCCGAAAGTATAGGGAGTGTGCGATGATGATCATATCAATCTTGGAACTACTTCCAACACTCATCGTCACTTCACCCTCAACTAGTCTCTGTTTATTCTGTAACTCCTGTTTCGAGTCACTAATTTTTAGCAACCGAACAAGTATCAAATACTCAGGGGCTACTATAAACACTAGTAAGGTACACATCAATAATCTGTATATCAAATATACCCTTGTTCACTCTGCCATCCTTCTTATCCACCAAATATTCAGGGCATTTCCGCTTCAAAGACCATTTCCTTTGCGAAGTAAGCACTCGGTTTCAGGCTTTGATCCAGCTTTGGTCTTCTTCACGGAGTGACAACTTGTTTGCCATTCTACTTGAAGTTTCCTTTCTTTCCCTTTGCCCTATTCTTGAAACTAGTGGTCCTGTCAATCATCAACACTTGATGCTCTTTTCTTGATTTCTACCTTCGTCGATTTCAGCATCACGAAGAGCTCGGGAATCATTTTTGTCATCCCTTGCTTTATAGTTCATCACGAAGTTCCAGTAACTTGGTGATGGTGACTAGAGAACTCTGCCAATCACTATCTTATCTGGAAGATTAACTCCCACTTGATTCAAGTGATTGTAGTACTCAGACAATCTAAGTACTTGCTCACTAGTTGAGCAATTCTCCTCCATCTTTTAGCCATAGAACTTGTTGGAGACTTCATATCTCTCAACTCGGGTATTTGCTTGAAATATTAACTTCAACTCCTGGAACATCTCATATGGTCCATGACGTTCAAAACGTCTTTGAAGTCCCGATTCTAAGCCGTTAAGCATGGTGCACTAAACTATCAAGTAGTCATCATATTGAGCTAGCCAAACGTTCATAACGTCTGCATCTGCTCCTGCAATAGGTATGTCACCTAGCGGTGCATTAAGGACATAATTTTTCTATGCAGCAATGAGGATAAACCACAGATCACGGATCAAATCCGCATCATTGCTACTAACATCTTTCAACACAATTTTCTCTAGGAACATATTAAAATAAACATATGACAGCAACAACGCAAGCTATTGATCTACAACATAATTTGCAAAATACTACCAGGACTAAGTTCATGATAAATTATAGTTCAATTAATCATATTACTTAAGAACTCCCACTTAGAAAGACATCCCTCTAATCCTCTAAGTGATTACGTGATCCATATCAACTACACCATGTCCGATCATCACGTGAGATGGAGTAGTTTCAATGGTGAACATCAATATGTTGATCATATCTACTATATGATTCACGCCGACCTTCGGTCTCCGTGTTCCGAGGCCATATCTGTTATATGCTAGGCTCGTCAAGTTTAACTCGAGTATTCTGCGTGTGCAACTGTTTTGCACCGTTGTATTTGAACGTAGAGCCTATCACACCCGATCATCACGTGGTGTCTCAAAGACGAAGAACTTTCGCAACGGTGCATACTCGGGGAGAACACTTCTTGATAATTAGTGAGAGATCATCTTAAAATGCTACCGCGAACTAAGCAAAATAAGATGTATAACAGATAAACATCATATGCAATCAAAATATGTGACATGATATGGCCCTGATCATCTTGTGCCTTTGATCTCCATCTCCAAAGTACTGTCATGATCTCTATCGTCACCGGCACGACACCATGATCTTCATCATCTTGATCTATATCAATGTGTCGTCACATGGTCGTCTCGCCAACTATTGCTCTTGCAACTATTGCTATCGCATAGCGATAAAGTAAAGCAATTATTTGGCACTTGCATCTTATGCAACAAAGAGACAACCATAGGGCTTCTGCCAGTTACCGATAACTTCAACAAAACATGATCATCTTATACAACAACTTATATCTCATCACGTCTTGACCATATCACATCACAACATGCCCTGCAAAAACAAGTTAGACGTCCTCTACTTTGTTGTTGCAAGTTTTACGTGGTTGCTATGGGCTGAGCAAGAACCGTTCTTACCTACGCATCAAAACCACAACGATAGTTCGTCAAGTTAGTGCCGTTTTAACCTTCTCAAGGACCGGGCGTAGCCACACTCGGTTCAACTAAAGTTGGAGAAACAGACACCCGCTAGTCACCTGTGTGTGAAGCACGACGGTAAAACCAGTCTCGCGTAAGCGTATGCGTAATGTCGGTCCAGGCCGCTTCATCCAACAATACCGCCGAACCAAAGTGTCACATGCTGCTAAGCAGTATGACTTATATCGCCCACAACTCACTTGTGTTCTACTCGTGCATATGACATCTACGCATAAAACCTAGGCTCGGATGCCACTGTTGGGGAACGTAGTAATTTCAAAAAAATTCCTACGCACACGCAAGATCATGGTGATGCATAGCAACGAGAGGGGAGAGTAATGTCCACGTACCCTCGTAGACCATAAGCGGAAGCGTTAGAACAACGCGGTTGATGTAGTCGTACGTCTTCACGGCCCGACCGATCAAGCACCGAAACTACGGCACCTCCGAGTTCTAGCACACGTTCATCTCGATGACGTCCCTCAAACTCCGATCCAGCCGAGTGTCGAGGGAGAGTTCCGTCAGCACGACGGCGTGGTGACGATCTTGATGTTCTACCGTCGCAGGGCTTCGCCTAAGCACCGCTACAATATTATCGAGGAGGACTATGGTGGAGGGGGCACACGACGGCTAATAGATCTCAAGGATCAATTGTTGTTGTGTCTGGGGTGCCCCTGCCCCATATATATAGGAGCAAGGGGAGGCGGCCGGCCTATGGAGGAGGCGCGCCAAGGGGGGAGTCCTACTCCCACCAGAAGTAGGACTCCTCCTTTCCTTGTTGGAGAAGGAAAGAGGAGGAGTAGGACTCCTCCTTTCCTTGTTGGAGAAGGAAAGAGGAGGAGAGGGAGAAGGAAAAGTGGGCTGCCCCCCTTGTCCAATTCGGACCAGAGGGGGGGGGGGGTGCAGGCCTCCTTCCTTTTGGCCTCTCTCCTCTACTCCCGTATGGCCCAATAAGGCCCATATACTCCCCGGCGAATTCCCGTAACTCTCCGGTACTCCAAAAAAATACCTGAATCACTCGGAACCTTTCCGAACTCCGAATATAGTCGTCCAATATATCGATCTTTACGTCTCAACCATTTCGAGACTCCTCGTCATGTCCCCGATCTCATCCGGGACTCGAACTCCTTCGTACATCAAAACTCATAAACTCATAATATAACCGCATCATCGAAACCTTAAGCGTCACGGACCCTACGGGTTCGAGAACAATGTAGACATGACCTAGAACTATTCTCGGTCAATAACCAATAGCGGAACCTGGATGCTCATATTGGCTCCTACATATTCTGCGAAGATCTTTATCGGTCAAACCGCGTAACAACATACGTTGTTCCTTTGTCATCGGTATGTTACTTGCCCGAGATTCGATCGTCGGTATCTCAATACCTAGTTCAATCTCGCTATCGCAAGTCTCTTTACTCGCTCGTAATACATCATCCCGCAACTAACTCATTAGTTGCAATGCTTGCAAGGCTTATAGTGATGTGCATTACCGAGTGGGCCCAGAGATACCTCTCCGACAATCGGAGTGACAAAACCTAATCTCGAAATACGCCAACCCAACATGTACCTTCGGAGACACCTGTAGAGCTCCTTTATAATCACCCGATTCGCTGTGACGCTTTGGTAGCACACAAAGTGTTCCTCCGTAAACGGAGTTGCATAATCTCATAGTCATAGGAACATGTATAAGTCATGAAGAAAGCAATAGCAATATACTATACGATCAAGTGCTAAGCTAACGGAATGGGTCAAGTCAATCACATCATTCTCCTAATGATGTGATCTCGTTAATCAAATGACAACTCTTTGTCCATGGCTAGGAAACATAACCATCTTTGATTAATGAGCTAGTCAAGTAGAGGCATACTAGTGACACTCAGTTTGTCTATGTATTCACACATGTATCATGTTTCCGGTTAATACAATTCTAGCATGAATAATAAACATTTATCATGAAATAAGAAAATATATAATAACTTTATTATTGCCTCTAGGGCATATTTCCTTCAGTACAAGCCATGCATGAACGAATGGCGGCGGCGGCACCGCTCATACATCTATGGAGAAAAACGAGGAACAAGGAGAGAGAGCGTCTTACAGTGGCGGTTGCGGGTGATGCGGCTTGAAGCTACGTCGGCATTTCCCTAAAGAGGAAGGGATGATGCAGCACAACAGCGGTAGGTATTTCCCTTAGATGTGAAACCAAGGTTATCGAACCAGTAGGAGAACCAAGCAACACAACATGAACAACACCTGCACACAAATAACAACTTCTCGTAACCCGACGTGTAAAATGGGTTGTCAATCCCTTTTGGGTAGCGGCGCAGATGGGCAAACGGACGTGAGATAAAATTGTAGTAGATTGATTGAAGCAATGTATTTTTGTATTTTTGGTTTAATAGATCTGAAAATAAAAGCAAAGGAAAATAGATCGCAAAGGCAAATAATATGAGAAAGAGACCCGGGGGCCATAGGTTTCACTAGTCGCTTCTCTCGAGAAAAATAGCAAACAGTGGGTAAATTTTTTTCTGTTGGGCAATTGATAGAACTTCAAATAATCACGACGATATCTAGACAATGATCATTACCTAGGCATCACATCCAAGATTAGTAGACCGACTCCTGCCTGCATCTACTACTATTACTCCACACATCGACCGCTATCCAGCATGCATCTAGTGTATTAAGTTCATGGAGAAACGGAGTAATGCAATAAGAACGATGACACGATGTAGACAAGATCTATCTATGTAGAGATAGACCCCATCGTTTTATCCTTAGTAGCAATGATACATACGTGACGGTTCCCTTTCTATCACTGGGATCAAGCACCGTAAGATCGAACCCACTACGAAGCACCTCTTCCCATTGCAAGATAAATAGATCAAGTTTGCAAACAAAACCCAAATATCGGAGAAGAAATACGAGGCTATAAGTAATCATGCATAAAAGAGATCAAAGAAACTCAAATACTTGCATGGACATAAAAATATAGATCTGATCATAAACTCAAAGTTCATCGATCCCAACAAACACACCGCAAAAGGAGTTACATCATATGGATCTCCAAGAGACCATCGTATTGAGAATTCAGCGAGAGAGAGGAAGCCATCTAGCTACTAACTACGGACCTGAAGGTCTACAAAGAACTACTCACGCATCATCGGAGAGGCACCAATGGAGGTGGTGAACCCCATATGAGATGGTATCTAGATTGGATCTGGTGGTTCTGGACTCTGCGGCGGCTGGAATTGATTTTCGTCGACTCCCCTAAGGTTTCTGGAATATTGGGGTATTTATAGAGCAAAGAGGCGGTCCGGGGCACCCGAGGTGGGCACAACCCACCAGGGCGCGCCTAGGCCTCCTGGCGCGCCCTGGTGGGTTGGGCTCTCCTCGGAGCACCCCCCCAGGCGCAGCCAGTGCCCTATTAGGTGTCTTCGATAAAAAATCTCTGAAAGTTTCGCTATGTTTGGACTCCGTTTGGTATTGATTTCCTGCGATGTAAATAACATGCAGAAAACAACAACTGGCACATGGCACTATGTCAATAGGTTAGTACCAAAAAATGATATAAAATGACTATTAAATGATTATAAAATATACAATATTGATAATATAACAGCATGGAACAATCAAAAATTGTAGATACATTGGAGACGTATCAGCGGGTGCGAGGGCGAACGGTGAGGACGGCGACGCGGTGCCCATGGCAGTGGTGCGAGGGCGACAACTGTGGCACGACGGGGACGTCGACGAAATTAGGGGAGAGCAAGGGATTGGTTTGTGTGTGGATTGCCCACCTCCCCTTGTGTGGGTAGCTTGTGTGGGCAGGCCCAACCACAGGCAGGCGCTCCAAAGGGCTCACCACAGCTAATCATTAGCAGTGGTAGCTTCGGCCAAACACTCACTGATGAGGTCGCCTACTACATGTAGGTTCAAGGACCTATCGTCTAGGGCCCATCTAGGAACCCACACCATCATTGGTAGGTCCCTGGATTGTAGACGCACCCGAATGCGTCTAACAGGAAGTTCACTCAGACGCACCTAAGCAGTCGGACAGATTCCCTCCAGTCGACCCGGTCATCACCACTCGAACAAGGAAGGTGAGAGGATGACGAGGAAGCTGTAATGGTCGAGCAGTCTTAAACAAGGCTTTAAGCATAGTCAAGGCTTCCGTTACCTGTAACAACCGCAGTTGTAGCTATTTTCTCCTGTAACTACCGTGGTTATGTGCATTAATCGCCCTGGTGACCTCAAAGTAAAGGGAGCAACAATGCACTCTTTATAAGCCGCTCTCCTCCTCCTCAGCAAGGGTTTAGCACTCTCTGTAATCACACATCGAAAAGAAAACAAGCCTCAAGGCATGAGATGTAGGGTTGTTACCTCATCCGAGAGGGGCCTGAACTCATAAATGCCGAGTATTACACCTCTGTCGTAGCTAGGACTTGCCCCTCTTTCGTACCCCTAGTACTCATTGCCAGGAGTGTAACCCCCACAGTTGGCGCCCGCTGTGGGGCTACGCGTCAAGTGATTTTACGGTGCATGTGGAATTTCATCGTCATCGCCATGTTAGTCGGCGGCGAGATCTGTTTCGGAGCACTCAACTTCATCACCGACGACTCAGCGTGGCTCCGGGAGGCCCCATTGGATGGAGACACTGCCCATCCGTGGCGCGGCACACTTCCACACATCTTCATTCGGAGTCCTACTCCGACAGCAGTCGGTCCCGTACCGAGTGGACCCCCTCCTTCCCGTTGGACGCGATCGCAAGCGCTCTTGGTGCTCATGGCTGCAGCGCTGGATCCAGCATGCCATGGCCCTTCAGGCCGCAACGGGGCATGTGGCGGCTCTCGAGAGTGATGAGGCCGCCCTTGACCTTTCCGACGGACTCCACGAGGACTTCACTGACGAGTCCGAGTGCGAGAGCGCCGAGTAAACGACCGAGGTCCTCATGACCGACAATGCGGAGCATCACGCACCCTCGGGGTATACAAGTCCCCGGGATGGCCGCACGGGAACTTTGCACGGGGCACACCCACAACGGCGAGGGGAACGACCATTCACCCTGTCATGATACATACGTCCCTCAGGCTCTCACTCAGGAGCTGCACGAGGAGCTCAGTCGAAAGAATGAGCAGGCCCTGCACACTCCCATCACTAGGACGACTCCCAAGGCTCTCGCCATGGAGTTAGAACGCTTGTCCATTTTGGCCGAACGAGACTGCCTCGAGCGGCTGCAGAAGGAGCTGGAGGACCGTGCCCGACGTCAGCCTAGTTCTAGTCGGCTCAAGCGCCGGTTGTTCCCGAGTGACCAACCTCAGAAGTACTAGGTACTAAGCACGCCACTTCAAAACCTGGCGGTGGCTACTCGGATTGCCGATTCCATCAAGCAATCCGGCTCTACGGCCGAAGAACAGATTCATCAGATTCAAGCGCCCCTGAAGACGTCGCTATCGTAGGACGTGGTGGTGTCACAGTCCAGAGATCGCATCCATAGCGCGTCAGTGCATGCTGAGACCATTTAGTTGGCCCGTAGTCCACTTGGCTCTAGGAGGCACCGGGTGTCGTCCCCCTCGAGGGATCAGTACAGAGACCGAAGGCGTGATCGAGTCACCTCATCCCGAAGGCACGATGAGTACGATCGCACCCTGATACCCCCACCGCGAGACGTCTCACATGGGCACCAGCCCTATGACGACATGCATATGTGTGGTGGCAATCAGAGGCCGAGTTCGTCGCGCCATACGTGAGGCGTCTGAGACCTGCGGTTCAATGCGAGATCTGTTCTTGCTCAGAATCTAGTCGACAGGGGTCAAGCTCTATAGGATCGGAAGTATGTCTAGAGGGGGTGATTAGACTACTTGATCAAATAAAAATCTAACATTTTCCCAATTTTAGTTGTGGGCAGATTTTAGCATTTAGCACAAGTCAAGCAATCAACCTACACACGCAATTCTAAGAGTGTAGCAGTAGAAAGTAAAACATTCATACGAAGGTAAAGGGAAAGGTTTGGAGAAAGCAAATGCAATGGAGATACGAAGATTTTTAGCGTGGTTCCGATAGGTGGTGCTATCGTACATCCACATTGATGGAGACTTCAACCCACGAAGGGTAACGGCTGTGCAAGTCCATGGAGGGCTCCACCCACGAAGGGTCCACAAAGAAGCAACCTTATCTATCCCACCATGGCCATCGCCCACGAAGGATTTGCCTCACTTGGGTAGATCTTCACGAAGTAGCCGATCTCCTTGCCCTTACAAACTTCTTGGTTCAACTCAACATCTTGACGGAGGCTCCCAAGAAGTCTAGGAGACACCACTCTCCAAAAGGTAATAAATGGTGTGTTGATGATGAACTCCTTGCTCTTGTGCTTCAAATGATAGTCTCCCCAACACTCAACTCTCTCTCACAGATTTGGATATGGTGTAAAGATGATTTGAGTGGAAGTCAACTTGGGAAGGCTAGAAATCAAGATTCTTGTGGTAGGATTGGAATATCTTGATCTCAGCACATGAGTAGGTGGTTCTCTCTTAGAAAATGTATGGTGGAAGGTGTAGGAATGTTCTGATGGCTCTCTCACTTGTGGAGGGGGTGGAGGGGTATATATAGCCTCCACACAAAATCCATCCGTTGCACACATTTGACCAATCTCGTGAGACCGAATGGGTAAATTCGGTGGGACCAATTAGTTCAAAATGTGAACGTTAGGAATCTCGGTGGGACCGACTGGAGCAACTCGGTGAGACCGATGTGCTAGGGCTTAGGGACTCGGTGGCACCGATTGCATCAACTCGGTGAGACCAAAGTGAAGCTAGGCAGCAGAGAGAATGTCAAGCCAACTCGTTGAGACCGAAATAAATGCAACAAGTCACACAATGTTGGCAAGGCCATGTCGGTGAGACCGAGACCCATATCGGTGAAACCGAATTGCCAGGGTTTCTGGCAGTGGCTATGTCATATGAACTCGGTGGCGCCGAATAGGAAGAATCGGTGGGGCCGAGTTGGAGTTTAGGGTTTTGGCATATTGGGATGGAGAAAGTGGTTGAGGTTTTTCTAGCAATATCACTACGTATTTGAGCAAGTAAGCCATATGAAAATCTTGGTGACACCGAAGCACTTAACAGAGTCTAAGCATACAACATCGCTCAGACCGAGTTGCAGTTCAGTGACTCTGAGATGCTAGGGTTTCACTGAGAATTTTCTTTCGGTCTCACCGATCAGTACACTTCGGTCATACCGAGTTGTACTCAGTGCAATGGCCAGGGCCAATCGGTGGGACCGAAAACTTCATTTCGGTCGGTCCGAGATGAGTCGGCGGAAACCTAACCCTAAGATTTTTCATCGATCTAATCTAAAGGAACTTTTTGCTGGATAGAATGTTTCCATCTATGGAAAGAAAGCAGGCAAAAAATTTGTGCAATGAATCAGAAAGGGCAATAGGCACAAAGTGGTCGAACCGTACCCTAACTTGGTGATGATTTTCTACGACGGGAATGGTGGTGAAGAAATCCGTTGACGGCGGCGGAGTCCTGCAGTGGAGGCGCACAGGTGGAGACAATGACAATCCGGAGACCAAAGGGCGGTAGCAATGGGGCGCGGGCTCGAGATGTTTGAAGAAATTTTCAACCGAATGGGCCGCCGAGTATATATACCCATACGCTGTCAGTGGCACCGAATGGAATGTCTCGGTGGCACCGAGATGCAAAACTGGGTGCAGTTACTGCAACTCGGTGAGACCGAGTGTTCTAATTGGTAGCACCGAGATGAAAACCTAGATCAATCTAGTGATTTCGGTGGGACCGAGTGTGAGTGTGTTGGTCTGACTGAAATTCACAAGAAGGTTTTGGAAGGCAGCCCTTGACGGGTATGTGGCTCCGAGTGCTCCTCACCCGAAGGATCCGAAAAAGACATGTTCAATTTTTGTGATGTAGCATGAATAGAGTTTGAGAAGAGAAAAAGCATAGATACCTAGAGAAGGTTCTTAGGCATTCTTGTCCATCCATTCAGCCAATAAAAACCAAACAATCAAGAGAACAAATGTGTAGCGACCCGGCCTCAGACGGTCAATCCTCTGTGTATCCATGCCATCCCTGGATCAGTATGCTGGCACACACAGTACATCAATGTATATATCAAAGTGCAATCACATGTATAAATAACGTAAAACTGATATATACCTCATAAGTCTCAAATGAAACAAGTAATCGGTGTGGAGTCCCATCAACGCCATCGGCAGGTTGAGTGTAGACCGTAACCCTGTATCGTAACTCTTACTCGTCGAGGAAATATCTGCAACATGATACGTTGCAGCCATGTAGGTCAGTACATTGAATGTACCGGCAAGATCACAATACGAGAAAACAGATGATAAACTATACTATATGGAGTATGGCTTTGTGGCTCTGTATCTGAGTTTTGTTTGCATAAAAGCTGGTTTTATTTTTCCCTACAACAAAGGAATATCAGGCGTCTGTACTATGGAGTTTTCTATCATGACATGGTTCCGCCAACCGATGTCTCATAGCCCAAATCATCATAAGTTGCCCACAATTAAGGTATCAGTCCGGTGTTGAGAGTTCCGAGATATCCAAGTCCAGATGCTCAAATTGTCCATAACCGGGGACACGGCTAATCGATTAGGTTTTAACCCTCTGCAGAGGTTTGTACACTTTACTCGCAAGATTCGATCCCTCTCTTTACATTCTCACACTTCAGGGTGTTTGAGAACAAGATGACCGAAACATGGTCTTCCGAAGAGTTCCTCTGACCATTGTCCGGTGCTCATCCAATCCTACCGTAGTTCTACATCTGCTAGCACCGTCCCAGCCAAAGTCACAACTAAGGTCAACCAAGCCAGAGCCCATAGTGACTTGCGGTTGCACGTAAGCTTCCGGGCATGAAGTATTCTTCCGTCTCTTTGAGTCTGGGTGAAGCTTTCCAAGATGTCATTGCGCTTCTCCATGCATCCCGCCATCCACCGGTTTCTCCAGGTGCCCACAACCATCCTTCACCCAAAGAGTGTGTATTGAATTCTTGTCTCGAGTCTTGAATTCTTGAGGCCTTGAAAGTGCAGTCCTTGTAGATGCCATCATGGAGTTGTCGCTGCTGACGAGAGTCCTCCTTCTTCACACCACTCGAGCAATCATACCAACCCCGTCTACTATAGCGTAGCATTAAAATAAATGACGTCCCGGGCTTGGTAACAGGGGATGGGTTCCTACCTCATGCATACTACTCAACTACAAGAATTCAGTATCACTACTGGAGAGTTGTTACAAAGATGCCACTAAATGCAATAAAAACATAGGTATGAAAGCATGGTCAAAGTGAACTTGCCTGGTACGTTGATGAAGATAACAACACTCTCACAAAATTTGATATAACTATTCGTCACTCTCTGAAGAAAATCTATACAAGTCAAACATAGTTTTCACATAAGCAATCATTCTAGCAAGCAATACTAACACTCAAAATAACAACTAAAACAAAAAAAACTCAATAATAAAACTCCAACAAAGTCCAAAGAAGCTTCAAATAAAACTAGAAAGAAAAACTACTAACGAAAATATATGACTTTGCTACAAGCATCTAACATAGTTTTGCCCTAAGTAAAAAAACTTAACAGCAATTAAAACACTAAACTAATAATTTAACAGAAAATAAAAAGTAAAACAACTAAGTTAACAGAAAGTATTTTTCATAAAATTTTATTTGCAAAAAGAAACAAATAAAAAGCTTTTATAAAACTCTAACTATGACCTATAGAAGGTTTCATACAAAATAAGGAAAATAAATTTTTAAAATAAAATAAAATTTTCTCCTGTTGTCTAACAGAAACACAACTAATTTTGTCAAAGTGAAAAAATAAAAAAATAAAAACTAATAAAACAATAAGAAAAGGCTAAAACAGAACTATAAGTAAAACAGTACTGTTTTGCTAAAATCCTAATTTAAATTAACCTAAAAATAAAATACTAAATACTACTGGATAAACAAAGGTCCTAGAGACCAGGAGCAAAAAGAATCGGTCGAAAATAATATTCCTAACTCAAAATAGCTCAAATCTAGTGATTTGAGAAAATTCATACAAACACAAATTTAAACTTCTCAAATATGAAATACAATTGAACTAACAGAAACTACATAAAATTTGTGATCCAAGGCAGTTGGAATCACTCAAAAATACCTCGTAGATAATTAACTATGGATTTTACAAGATTGAAACTATTCCGTTTTAAAAACAGAACGAAAAAAAAACAGTAGGTCGGGATTTACTGTAGCAGTTCCGATGATGGGGTTCTGGTGGAGCTCCGGCGACGTCCTCCGGTGGCCCTCTGGCGTCGGGGAAGGGATGGTCGGGGGCGGCAGAGCGGGGCGGAGCGGCTGGTGGGGTCTATGGGCGGCGGGGATGGCCGGAGGTGGTGGGGCGGGGCGGCAGTGGCGGCGGTGGTCCGGCGAACTCCGGCGAGGTGGCGCGACGACGTGGGGTGAGGAGAGGAGGGACTAGGGGGGGAAATGGGTGCGGGAGATGGCCATTTATAGGGGGGGCAGGTCGGTTTGGAGGAGGGGGCAAGGGATCTCGCGAATCCCGCGATCTCCGGCAATGGCCGACGCGGCTGTGCTCGGGAATGAAATCCTGTTCGTGAGGAAGGAGATGATCTGGCGCGATTGGGCCGGATTTGGCCCCAATAAAAGCAGTACCTTTCTTTTTTTTAATAACCCACGAAGAAGAATCATTTTAGGAAATAAAATGAAAATAAAATATAGGAGTATTATATATCAAAATGATCAGAAAAATAAGCCCAATTTAATGGGATATTTTGCAGGGGCAAATAAAATACTTTTTGAAAAATCATTTTTTAAATTCAAACAAAAATCAAAATGACTCTCAAAACTCTATGGAAAATTTATTCCAACATTTTTGGGGTGTCATGTTACTCCCTCTCAACACTTTTGTTAAAGTGTTCTTTGTCAGAAAAGTTTTTGAATAAAACTCAAATTCCACTTTGAGTTAAAAACAAAATTTAAAATGACAAATTCAAAATGAAATTTTTCTTTACTTCCCACTCTCTTTCATTGAAGAAATCATGAGGATCATTGAGTGGCATGAAGTTTGAAATATTTCCAAATTCAAATATTTTCAAACAGAAGCATTTTTTTGGGAAGTCCTTTTATTCCCTCTCAACAAAACTTCAAAAGTTTAAAATTCCAATCAATTTCACGCAATCGATCACTCAACAATCAATCAAACAATCATATATTTTAATTATTATAACATTCCAAAATTTAGAATTTTGGGATGTTACAAAATGGATGTCCTCGAATGGAGAAATTATGCAACCAACATGCTCACACAATAAGAGAGCAAATGAAATATGTGACAAAGCATGCACAAACAATTCTAGCATCTATCAAGCAATTGGCGATGACTAGGTCATCTATATGTGAGTATATATTGACTTAGGAATCAAATGAGAACATTTGATTATAGGTCATACTCATCGTTTAAGCACAAGTGGGGTTACCACTTTTACATAAAGCATTAATGTGTTCACACCTTTAGAGTTGCTTTAGCTTAATTCTTAGAGCAAAGCTCCCCCTAGATGTGATATCCGCCCTAAGAGGGATGAACTAACCTTGGGTTTTGTCGATGATGACTTCATGTAGATAGTGAAGATGTGGATGCTCAATGTTGATGTAGATCTTTTGGAGCAATCCATTTGAGTGTTGCACATTCAATACCTACATGGGTTAGTCCCACAAGGAACATACAAGGATATCCATAGACATAGAGTGAATTGCACATATGATGATGTCCATGAAAGCATTAGGTTACCTTATCCCTTGTGTTACCAACAAAAGTGTTTGTGACTCCATGAACTAGTGCAAGATATGAAATTTTATTGCACAAGTCCTCGCCAAAATAAATATGAGTGAAGTATGTTGGCGGAGTCACCCTCAAGAAAGCTCTAGTTCTTCTTCTTTGGGATCCACATCAACTTGATGGGAATCCTTGGAGTTGTAGTCTTACTTGATGATGTAGAGCTTGACGTAGTCTTGGGAACCCACTTGACCATGGCCTTAGGATCTTCTTAAAATGAGTCAATTTCCTCTTGAAGCTTGTCCTTGCCCTTTAGCTTGTGGTCTTGTGGTGGAAGATCGTCTTGAGCTTGTGTTCCCTTGAAATAAGTGGGGTCATACTTATCTTGTTGAGGAACAAAATTCATCTTGGGGTATTGATCTTCTTCCCACTTAACTCCATTGGCATTAAACTTTCGTTCAAAACCAACACCTTGATTCTTCCAGTGTCTTCCTTGCTTGCGTACAATTTCCTCAAATTGCTTACTCCCGGGAAGACTCTTGTAAACACCTTTCTCTATAATTTCCTTCAATAAACTATTTTCTTGCTCAAGTGTAACTTGGGTAAGAGAATCATTACTGGAATCAAGAGAACTACTAGAAGCAACAATATTGGATTTAACATGATTACTGTTACTACTAGAAGAAGAATAGTTCTTGCTCTTATTGCTAGATTTTACTTGTGGCATACAAGTAGACAAGAGGAGACATTTCACAGCGTAAGAACTCTTCTTTCAAAGATCATCATTGATAGCTTTTAGGAACTCATGCTCTTGCTCTAAATTTAGCTTCTCGAAGCGTAGCTTCTCATGAGTCCTTAGGAGCTCTCTATGATCCTCTAGACTTGTTTCATGAGCTAACTTAAGAGTGTTTAGTTCTTTAGTTAGATGCTCAATCTCCTTCTTATCATTGTCATTCGTTCCATCTTGATTAGCATGATTATTAGCAAGTTCATCATAGTTTTCATCACTAGTGTTGTCAACAAGTAAATTATCATCACCTAGCAAATCTTCTTCATCACTATTGAAATCAACATACTCGGGGTGTGATACCTTGGGGCCTTTAGCCATGAAGCATCTTCCAATTCCTTCATTTGGTGAGTCAAATATGTCTTAGGAGTTGGATGACACTAGTGCAAGACCGGCAACACCTTCATCTTGAGTATAGTCGGAGCCAGAGTGATAGCTTCTCTCGGAGTAGTTGTCAAAGTCGAACCGGATAACCATTCACCAACTTGACTTTGATGTCTTTGTATTGTGTAGCTCTTTGATGACATTTCCTTCCTTTATGAATCCTTGTTTCTATGAGAGGGTCTTCATTCATAATGATCATCTTTACTCCCTCTCTCTCTCTTGGAGGTGATTCATCTCTTTTACTCATCCTTTTTGGTTAATCTTCTCTTTTCTTGTAGGGAGCATACACTCATTGGATAGTGTCCGGGTCTTCCACAATTGTACAATTACGATCACGACTAGAAGATCTTTTGTCATTGTAGGACCTTGACTTGGAGCTTCTCTCTTTGCTACTATTCTTGTAGAACCTGTTGAAGTTTTTCACCATTAAGCTCAATTCTTCATTGGAGACTTGCTTCTCACTTGATGTGGTAGGAGCATCACTTGAAGCTTTGTAAGCACCACTTGACTTGTTGTGGAGCTCTTCCTTATCCTTGAGTGACATCTCATGAGCAACAATTCTACCAATGACTTCCGTGGGCTTGAGATCTTTGTAATTGGGCATCATTTGGATCAAGGTGCACACGGTATCATATTTTCCATCCAGGGCTCTTAGGATCTTCTTGATGATGAATTTGTCGGTCATCTCTTCACTTCCTAAGCCGACAATCTCATTAGTGATGAGAGCAAGCCTAGAGTACATGTCGGCAACTCCTTCACCGCCTTCATCTTGAACTTGCCAAGTTGACTTTGAAGCACATCCAACTTGGATTCCTTGACGGACTCGCTACCTTCGTGCATATCAACCAAAGTATCCCAAATTTCCTTTGCATTCTCAAGACAACTGATTTTGTTGAATTCTACGGGACACAATCCATTGAAGAGAATATAGCAACCTTGAGTGTTGTATTGCAACATCTTCATTTCTTCCGTGTCGCTTCATGATCTGGTAATTTTACATCCTCGAAGAAATCACCTTGCAAGCCAATATGCATAACAGCCCAAATGGCAGGGTTATGACCAAGAATAAGCATTTTCATCTTATGCTTCCAACTAGCAAACTTAGTACCATAAAAGTAAGGACCTCTACGGTGGTAATTTCCGTCGCTAGACGCCATATTCTCCTAGGTTGTGAAACCAAGGCTTTGATCACCAAAGCTATGGAAATCAAGTCAAATGGAGACCAAAGCTTTGATACCACTTGTAGGATCAAAAGTATATCTAGAGGGGGGTGATTAGACCACCTGACCAAATAAAAATCTAGCTGTTTCCCAATTTTAGTTGTGGGAAAATTTTAGCAATTAGCACAAGTCTAGCAATCAACCTACACATGCAATTCTAAGAGCGTAGCGGCAGAAAGTAACATATTGCCTATGAAGGTAAAGGGAAAGGTTTGGAGAAAGCAAACACAATGGAGACACGAAGATTTTTGGCATGGTTCCGATTGGTGGTGCTATCGTACATCCACATTGATGGAGACTTCAACCCACGAAGGGTAACGGCTGCGTGAGTCCACGGAGGGATCCACCCACGAAGGGTCGATGAAGAAGCAACCTTGTCTATCCCACCACAGCCATCGCCCATGAAGGACTTCCCTCCCTTGGGTAGATCTTTGCGAAGTAGGCGATCTCCTTGCCCTTACAAACTTCTTGGTTCAACTCCACATCTTGATGGAGGCTCCCAAGCGACACCTAACCAATCTAGGAGACACCACTCTCCAAAAGGTAATGGATGGTGTGTTAATGATGAACTCCTTGCTCTTGTGTGCTTCAAATGATAGTCTCCCCAACACTCAAATCTCTCTCACAGATTTGGATATGGTGGAAAGATGATTTGAGTGGAAAGCAACTTGGGAATGCTAGAAATCAAGATTCTTGTAGTAGGATTGAAATATCTTGATCTCAACACGTGAGTAGGTGGTTCTCTCTTAGAAAATGTATGGTGGAAGTGTAGGCACGTTCTGATGGCTCTCTCACTTGTGGAGAGGGGGTGGAGGGGTATATGTAGCCTCCACACAAAATCCAACTGTTACACACATTTGACCAATCTCGGTAAGACCGGATGGGTAAACTCGGTGGGACCGATTAGTTCAAAATGTGAACGTTAGGAATCTCGGTGGAACCGAGTGGAACAACTCGGTGAGACCGATGTGCTAGGGCTTAGGGCAAACATCAACTCGATGGCACCGATTGCATCAACTCGGTGAGACCGAAGTGAAGCAATAAGGCAGCAGAGAGAATGTCAAGCCAACTCGATGAGACCGATCGCATAACTAGTTGATACCGAAATAAATGCAACAAGTCACAGAGCGTTGGCAAGGCCATCTCCGTGAGACTGAGACTCGTATCGATGAAACTAAATTGCTAGGGTTTCTGGCAGTGGCTATGGCCAGATAGGAAGAATCGGTGGGGTTGAGTTGGAGTTTAGGGTTTTGACATATTTGGATGGAGAAAGTGGTCGAGGGATTGGAGCAATATCACTAAGCATTTGAGCAAGCAAGCCATTAAGCAACATCTCATCCCCTTTTAATAGTATTGTCTTTCCTATGGACTCAATGTGATCTTGGATCACTAAAATAAAGATGAAGAGTCTTGAGCTTTTGCCAATATATGTCCTTAGCATTTTGAGGGGTCCACATCTCTGGTCCATGCCATGCCATTCATTGAACTTCCTGAAATATTTATCTTAAATGGATATTAGTTCATTGAGCTATATGTTGTTGTGAATTACCAACAACTTCCGAGGATTTGTTGCACTTTTAGGCTCTGAGAGAGGGCCTCGATGTTGATGTGCCGAGTGGCTCAGCACCCTCCGGCCCCTACTGTTCTAATTGATACATTCAGGCTGCAGAGATTCCCAACAACTTCCGGTTAGCAACGGGGATCAGTAACTTCACTAGTGAGTCAAAGCTAGAGATCTAGTTGGAAAATTATCGAGTGGCGTTCTAGATTGGTGGCGGCAACGATAACATGGCCATGAAACACTTGCCATTGATGATCGAGGGATCCGCTTGGGCTTGGCTCACTCTGCTTCCACATGACGGTATATTCTGTTGGGATGACCTAGCCCAAGTCTTCGTCAAGACCTTCGGGGGCACGTACAACCGGTCGGGTGGATTGGCGAGTTGCAGCACTGTGTCAAGAGGCAAAATGTGACTCTCCAAGAGTATATCCAGCGATGGGCCACCCTGCACAACATGGTGGAAAATATCATCGAGCACCAAGCAATCTGCGCCTTCAAGGCTGGCATCAGGTACCGAGAGGTGAATTTGAAATATGGCCATACAGAGATCCTGACTCTCAGTCGGGCTATGGAGATAGCCAGTCGGTACGCGAATGGCAAAGAGGAAGACCGACTGAGAGGTGGCAAGAGTCGAGCGGGCGATGCTAATCAGTTGGATAATAACAAGGGCAAGCAACAAAAGCCAAAGGCCGAGGCATCCGGAACCGCCGAGGCCGCAGCCCTGGCCGGCCAAGGCAAAGGTTAGTAGAAATAGAAGAAGAGTGGGATGCCAAGAAGAAAGTCGCTCCAAAAAGTGACATCCTCGACCAGCCCTGCCACGAAGGCAAATGAGGAAGGCAACATGATTGTGCCGAAGCATACCACTTGGGAGTGTCGGCTCCTCAAGCAACAAATGTGGCAAGACCCCTCAGGGGGCAAGGATGAGGATGACGATGATGATGGAGGCAAAGGCGCCTCCGGGTACCCCCCCAACATCAATAAGGTCCTGATGATCTTTGCCGACGTAAGGAGCAAGAGCAACCTCAAGGTTATAAACCGAGAGGTCAATATGGCAGTTCCGACTTTCATAGGATATCTCGATTGGGCCAAGACGAGCATCACCTTCGATCAGTCGGATCACCTAGCCCACATTCCGACCCCGGGCGGCAGGCTATGGTGGTTGATCCGGCTGTAGGAGGAGTCTGACTGCACAAGGTCCTCATGGAGGGTGGCAGTAGGCTCAACATCATCTACGCTGACACTCTTGAGGCGATGGGCATTCCTATGTCTCGACTCAGCAATAGCAGCATGCAATTACATGGGTAATCCCTGGGAGGAAGGCTAAATCACTCGGAAGATCGCCCTCGACGTCGTATTCGGCGGAGAGAAGAACTTCAGAAAGGAGTGGCTGACCTTCGAGGTGGTGGACTTCTGGAGTGCATACCATGCCTCCTGGTAGGCCCGCCTACACGCGTTTCATGGCTAGACCATGCTACGTTTATCTTAATCTTAAGATGTCAGGGCTGAATGGTGTTATAACCGTCACGGGCAACCGGAAGTTAGCCGGAGAGTGCCTGTAGAAGGGATCCCAGATTGCTGACGGGCAGATGGCGTTGGCATAATTGGATGAAAAAGAAGGCAGTGAATTTGAGTGATCTGCTGAAGTCCAAAAAGCTGACTATGGAATCCGCTTTCCAGTCGGCTGGCGAAACAAAGCCAGTGCATGTGCACCCTGAGGATCTGAATGTTGCCCCGACCAACATCTCCACCACGCTTGAAAGCAAATAGGAAAGCGAGCTCATCCAGTTCCTCCGTGAGAACTAGGACCATTTTGCATGGAAGCCTTTTGACATGCCAGGAATTTGCAAGGAACTGGCTGAGCATCGACTCCATGTCGCCCCGAAGATGAAGCCTGTCAAAGAGCACCTCTGATGCTCTTCCATCGAGAAGCTCAAGGCGATTGGCGAGGAGATCGTGCAAATCTTAGTGACCGAGTTCATCCAGGAGGTGTACCACTCCGAGTGGCTCACCAATGTCGTCATGGTGCTAAATAAGAATAACTCCCTCCAGATGTGCATCAACTTCAAGCACATCAATCGAGCATGCCCGAAGGACCATATCCCTCTCCCTTGGATAGATCAGATAGTAGACTCTACTATCAGGTGTGAGCGATTATCATTTCTGGATGCGTACTCGGGTACCACCAGATCTGAATGTATGGTCCAGATGAAATAAAAACAACATTCATCACCATGATTGGGTGTTTTTGTTATATCACGATGCCATTCGGACTGAAAAATGTCGGGCTACGTTCCAGCGCATGATTTAGAAATGCTTGCAAAAGCAAATCAGTCAAAACATGGAGACTTACATTGTACATCCTAGTCAAGTCCAGGAAAGGTTCCGACCTCGTGATAGACCTCACCGAGACCTTCGTGAACCTGATCCGCTTTGGGATAAAGCTCAACCCGGCTAAGTGCACTTTCGGAGTTCCTGCTGGCAAGTTACTCGGTTTTCTTGTTTCCGAACATGGGATCTATGCCAACCCTGAGATGATCGATGCTATAGTCCGAATGAAACAGCCAGAGCATCTACACGACGTAAAGAGGCTCACGGGTTGCCTGGCAGCCCTGACTAGGTTCATCTCATGACTTGGTGAAAAAGCCCTGCCACTTTACCAACTAATGAAGAAATCAGACATGTTCGAGTGGACACCTGAAGCGCAGGCCGCATTCCAGAACTCAAAGCCCTACTCTCCACCCAGCCATTGCTCGTTGCTCCGGGCGGCAAAGAGACTTTTCTCTTATACATCGCAACCACGAGCCAAGTTGTTAGCATTGTGCGCACTGTGGAGCGTGAAGAACAAGGCAAAGCCTTCAAACTCCAATGACAGTCTACTACATCTCAGAAGTTTTGACCCCCTCCAAGCAAAGGTACCCACACTACCAGAAGCTTGTATACGGGATTTATCTTACTTCAAAGAAGGTGGGTCATTACTTTCAAGGGCACTCTGTCACGGTTGAAAGCGACGCCCCTCTGTCCGAAATCATGAACAACAGAGATGCTATAGGCTGAGTTGCGAAGTGGGCCATCGAGCTCCGCCCCTTGGACATCAAGTTTGAGGCCAAGAAAGCCATCAAGTTGCAAGCCCTCGCGGATTTTCTGGTCGAGTGGATGGAGCAGGAGCAGCCTGCCTAGAGCCTCCCCGAGCAATGGACTATGTTCTTTGACGGCTCCAAGATGCTTCATGGTTCAAGAGCTGGAGTGGTCTTTGTGTCTCCCAAAGGCGACATGCTTAACTATGTGCTTCAGATTCACTTTGATTCCTCCAACAATGAGGCAGAGTATGAAGCTCTCCTGTATGATCTACGCATGACGATCTCCCTTAGGGTCGGTCGATTGATGGTCAATGGTGACTCAAAACTAGTGGTGAACCAAGTCATGAAGGAATGGGATATTTGAAGCCCAACAATGATAGGCTACTACAACACCGTCAAAAAACTGGAAAAGAACTTTGAAGGGCTGGAACTCCACCACATTCCACGACTCAAGAACCAGGCAGCTGATGACCTGGCCAAAATTGGTTCCACTCGAAAGGCAATCCCAAAGAACATGTTCGTAGAGCACCCGCACTCGCCCATGATCAAAGAATATCCTTTCATGGAAGAGCCCCCGCAACCTGTCGCACCATCTGATTCAACTGAAGTTGACATTCCTGCAGTGATTGACTTGGTCCAGTACATTCTTGTGACCACTCCCGAGTGGACCGAACCATACATTGCTTACCTGCTCGAGCAAGAACTCCCAGAGAATGAGGTTGAGGCTCGTCAGATTGTCCGCCGATCGAAAGCCTTCACCATCATGGGTCATCAACTCTACAAGAAAAACACCTCTGGAGTCACTCAGTGTTGCATTTCGCTGGAAGAAGGGCAACATATCTTGTAGGAGATTCACTCGGGAACCTGTGGTCACCATGCTTCCTCTCGGATGCTAGTCGCCAAGGCATTCCAGCAGGCTTCTATTGGCCCTGCGCTAACGATGATGCCCGAGACATAGTGGACCAATGCGTAGGGTGCCATTTCTACACGAACCAGTCACACAAGCCAGCGTCCGCGCTGAAGACGATCCCCTCACCTGGCCATTTGCCGTGTGGGGACTCAACATGATCAGCCCCCTCTGGACCGGACCGAGCGGATTCACTCATCTGTTGGTGGCAATGGATGAGTTTACCAAGTGGATTGAAGCGAAGGCCATAAAGAAGCTAGACTCGCCGACTGCCATCAAGTTCATCAAGGAGATAATCTTCAAATTCGGAGTTCCCCATAGCATCATCACGGACAATGGGTCAAACTTTGACTCAGATGAATTCCATGAGTTTTGCTACTCTCAAGGCACTCGGGTTGATTACACCTTTGTGGCTCACCCACAGTCGAATGGCAAGCAGAGCGGGCGAATCAGTTGATACTCCAAGGATTGAAGCAACGCCTTTGCGTGACCTGATGCACGCTGCAGGGGCCTGGGTTACTGAGCTACCATCGGTCCTCTAGAGCTTCCGGACGACCCCGAATCGATCCATAAATCGCACTCCATTCTTCATGGTGTATGGGTCGGCAGCAGTCTTGCCGAATGGTTTACTTCACAATTCCCCCCGAGTGGATCTATACTCGGAGGCCGAAGCTGAAGAAGCATGACATGATGGTCTCGACCTCCTAGAATAAGAGCGTGACTTAGCACTCATCAGGTCAACTGTGCACCAACAGGATCTGCGTCTCTATCACGACAGACACGTCAGAGGGCGTGCCATTCAGGAAGGTGATATGGTCCTCCAAATGGATCAACAGAAGCCTCACAAGCTAGTGCTGCAATGGCAGGGACCTTTTGCTGTATCAAAGGTCCTGAACAATGGAGCCTACCGACTCTACAACTTCAGCAAGGATATAGAAGATCCTAGAGCTTGGAACGTGGACCTACTCCACAAGTTTTACAGTACTTAGAATAAAACCCTCATTGTTAATAGCTTTCTAAATGAAATTAGATGAATAAAAGTCTTACTTTTCTTGTATATCGTCTAGTTTGGCCAAGTTTTCACTCCGGTGACTAACAATATTCGGAAACTAACACACCCCCAGCGGGTGAATGGGCTTAGCTGTGAACCACTTTTCACCTAAGTTAGAAAACATTCTGAGTGCGGACATGCTCCATCCTACCTCTTGAGCTTGCGTTGGTTTTTCCCTCAAAGAGGAAAGGGTGATGCAGCAAAGGAGCGTAAGTATTTCCGTCATTTTTGAGAACCAAGGTATCAATCAGGTAGGAGACTACGCAACAAGCCACCGAATACCTGCACAAACAAACACCAACTTGCAACCAACGCGACAAAGGGGTTGTCAATCCCTTCATGGTTATTCGCAAAGTGAGATCTGATAGATATGGATAAACGGTAAAGTAATATTTTTGGTTTATGGAATGGGAAGTAAATATTGTAAAGTAAGAGAACGGCGATAGAAATTGGAAAGTTGACGGGAAACTAATATGATGTAAAATAGACCCGGGGGCCATAGGTTTCACTAGAGGCTTCTCTCAAGATAGAAATTATTACAGTGGGTGAACAAATTACTACCGGGTAATTGATTGAAAAGCACAAAGTTATGACGATATCTAAGGCAATGATCATGAATATAGGCATCACGTCCGTGTCAAGTAGACCGACTCCTGCCTGCATCTACTACTATTACTCCACACATCGACCGACTCCTGCCTGCATCTGGAGTATTAAGTTCATAAGAACAGAGTAACACATTAAGCAACATGACATGATGTAGCGGGATTAACTCAAGCAATATGATGAAAACCCCATCTTTTTATCCTCGATGGCAACAATACAATACGTGTCGGTTCCCCTTCTGTCACTAGGATCAAGTACCACAAGATTGAGCCCAAAGCTAAGCACTTCTCCCATTGCAAGAAAAACCAATCTAGTTGGCCAAACCAAATAGATAGTTCGAAGAGACTTGCAAAGATATCAAATCATGCATATAAGAATTCAGAGGAGATTCAAATAATATTCATAGATAAGCTGATCATAAATCCACAATTCATCGGATCTCGGCAAACACACCGCAAAAGAGTATTACATCGAATAGATCTCCAAGAACATCGAGGAGAACTTTGTATTGAGAATCAAAGAGAGATAAGAAGCCATCTAGCTACTAGCTATGGACCCGTAGGTCTGAAATAAACTACCCATGCTTCATCGGAGAGGCAATGGTGTTGATGTAGAAGCACTCCGTGATCGATTCCCCCTCCGGCGGGATGCCGAAAAAGGCCCCAAGATGGGATCTCAAGGGTACAGAAGGTTGCGGCGGTGGAAAAGTGGTTTCGTGGCTCCGCTGGATATTTTTGGGGTATAAGAGTATATATAGGCGAAAGAATTAGGTCAGCGGAGCTACGAGGGGCCCACAAGGTCGGGGGCGCGCCCTCCACCCTTGTGGCTGCCTCGAGGCTCCTCTGACTTGCACTCCAAGTCTCCTGGTTGTCTTCTGGTCCAAGAAAAATCATGGCAAAAGTTTTATTCCGTTTGGTATTCCTTTTCTGTGAAACACTAAAGCAAGGAAAAAACAGAAACTGGCATTGGGCTCTAGGTTAATAGGTTAGTCCCGAAAATCATATAAAATAGCATATTAATGCATATAAAACATCCAAAATGGAGAATATAATAGCATGGAACAATAAAAAATTATAGATACGTTGGAGACGTATCAAGCACCCCCAAGCTTAATTCCTGCTCGTCCTCGAGTAGGTAAATGATAAAAACAAAAAATTTGATGTGGAAAGCTACCTAACATATTTATCCATGTAATTCTATTTATTGTGGCATGAATGTTCAGATTCGTAAGATTAAAAACTAAAGTTTAATATTGACATAAAAACAATAATACTTCAAGCATACTAACAAAATAATTATGTCTTCTCAAAATAACATGGCCAAAGAAAGCTTATCCCTACAAAATCATATAGTCTGGCTATGCTCCATCTTCATCACACAAAATATTTAAATCATGCACAACCATGATGAGAAGCCAAGCATTGGTTTCATACTTTTGACGTTCTCAAACCTTTTCAACTTTCACGCAATACATGAGCGTGAGCCATGGACATAGCACTATAGGTGGAATTGACGGTGGTTGTGGAGAGGACAAAAAGAGGGGATAGTCTCACATCAACTAGGCGTATCAACGGGCTATGGAGATGCCCATTAATACATATCAATGCGAGTGAGTAGGGATTTCCATGCAACGGATGCACTAGAGCTATAAGTTTATGAAAGCTCAAAAAAGAAAACTAAGTGGGTGTCCATCCAACTTGCTTGCTCATGAAGACCTAGGGCGTTTGAGGAAGCCCATCGTTGGAATATACAAGCCAAGTTCTATAATGAAAAATTCACACTAGTATATGAAAGTGATATCATAGGAGACTCTCTATCATGAAGATCATGGTGCTAGTTTGAAGCACAAGTGTGGCAAAAAGGATAGTAACATTTGTCCCTTCTCTCTTTTTCTCTCATTTTTTTCTTTTCTCTCTTCTTTTTTTATTTCCCCCTTTTTCTTGGGCCTTCTCTTTTTTTGGCCTTTCTCTCTTTTTTTTATTTCCTCACATGAGACAATGCTCTAATAAGGAAAATCATCACACTTCTATTTACTTACAACTCAAGATTTACAACTCGATACTTGGAACAAAATATGACTCTATGTGAGTGCCTCCGGCAGTGTACCGGGATGTGCAGTGAATCAAGAGCAACATGTATAAAAAATGATGAACGGTGGCTTTGCCACAAATGCGATGTCAACTACATGATCATGCAAAGCAATATGACAATGATGATGTATGTCATAATAAACGGAATGGTGGAAAGTTGCATGGCAATATATCTCGGAATGGCTATGGAAATGCCATAGTAGGTAGGTATGGTGGTTGTTTTGAGGAAGGATATGTGGTGGGTTTATGGTACCGGCAAAAGTTGCGTGGTACTAGAGAGGCTAGTAATGGCGGAAAGGTGAGAGTGCGTATAATCCATGGACTCAACATGAGTCATAAAGAACTCACATACTTATTGCAAAAATCTATTAGTCATCAAAACAAAGTACTACGTGCATGCTCCTAGGGGATAGATTGGTAGGAAAAGATCATCGCTCGTCCCCGACCGCCACTAATAAGGAAGACAATCAAAAAACATCTCATGATCCAACTTCGTTACATAACGGTTCACCATACGTGCATGCTACGGGACTCACAAACCTTAACACAAGTATTTCTCAAATTCACAACTACTTACTAGCATGACTCTAATATCACCATCTTCATATCTCAAAACAATCATAAGGAATCACACTTCTCATAGTATTCAATGCACTTTAGATGAAAGTTGGTATTATATCCCTCTTGGATGCCTATCATATTAGGACTAATTTTATAACCAAAGGAAATTACCATGTTGTTTAGAGAATCTCAAAATAATATAATTAAAGTACAAGAGTTCATCCATTTCTATAAAATAAAACCACCGTCGTGCTCTAAAATTGATATAAGTGACGCACTAGAGCAATTTTGCCTAGCTCAGAAGATATAAGTGAAGCACATAGAGCATTCTAATAAATCACGATTCATGCGTGTCTCTCTCAAAAGGTGCGTACAGCAAGGATGATTGTGGCAAACTAAAAAACAAAGACTCAAGTCATACAAGACGCTCCAAGCAAATCACATATCATGTGGTGAATAAAAATATAGCCTCAAGTAAATTTACCGATAGACGAAGACGAAAGAGGGGATGCCTTCCCGGGGCATCCCCAAGCTTAGGCTTTTTGACATCATTGAATATTACCTTGGGGTGCCTTGGGCATGCCCAAGCTTAAGATCTTGCCACTCCTTATTCCATAGTCCATCAAATTCTTACCCAAAACTTGAAAACTTCACAACACAAAACTCCAATAGAAAATCTCGTAAGCTCCGTTAGTATAAGAAAATAAATCACCACTTTTGGTACTGTTGTGAACTCTTCCTTTATTTATATTGGTGTAATATATACTATATTACAACTTTTCCATGGTTCATACCCCCCGATACTAGCCATAGATGCATCAAAATAAGCAAACAACGCGCGAAAAACAGAATCTGTCAAAAACAGAATAGTCTGTAGCAATATGAATATTTTGAATACTTCTGTAACTCCAAAAAATCCTGAGAAAATAGGAAATCCTAGAAAATTTGTTTATTAATCTTCTACAAAAATAATCAACTAAAAATCACTCTCTGTCTAAAAATGAGAATTGTTTTCATGAGCGCATAAGTTTCTGTTTTTCAGCAAGATCAAATTAACTATCACCGTAGGTTATCCCATAGGTTTTACTTGGCACAAACACTAATTTAAGCACAAAAATTCATCTAACCAGAGGCTAGATTATTTGTTCAAAGAAAAACATGACCTAAAAAGCAAGAACAAAAATAAAATTGGGTTGCCTCCCAACAAGCGCTATTGTTTAATGCCCCTAGCTAGGCATAAAAACACGAATAGATCTAAGTATTATCATCTTTGGCATGCAATTCTTCAATTACATATTTGTGATTCTTAGCAGATTCTTCAGTTTAATAAATGATCAAACTCCTAGGCAAGAAACCAAGAAATTCATTCGTGACAATAGGTTCCTTAATAATTTCGAGAAAATTGGGGTGAACACTAATTGATTTAAGATCTTCATTGTTCTTACTAGAAGATTCACCCTTATTTTTAGGAACATTAACAAGCATTGAAATCTTAGGAGGAAGATTTGGAGTAGTTTTAACGGAGGAAAAAGCGGAACCCAAGTTGGTAATAATATCTTCTAGTTTGCCAATTCTAGTAGAATCTTGATCTATCTTTTCATTAACTAGTGGTTCCTTTTCCCTAAGATTCTTCAAGGTAACTCCTACTTTAGACCCATATCCAGTAATCGGATTATGAATCCTTTTATCCAAATTTTCAATCAACTCAACGGTAGCAATTTTATTCTCAATAATATCAAGTCTTTGCATTACATGTTCCAAAGTTAAAACAGTTCCATTAACCAAAAGAGGTGGTGGGCCTAGCAAATATATCATGGCATTATAGGAATCGAAAGTATGGCTCCCCAAGAAATTTCCCGCAGGAATGGTATCTACAACATATCTATTCCATGGTGTAATGCCTACATAAAAATTGCGAAGAAGAACAACAATAGATTGCTTTCGTGTAGATCTATTTTGAGCATTGCAAATTCTATACCAAGCATCTTTCAAATTTTCTCCTTCCCTTTGTTTAAAATTGAGAACTTCATTATCAGGAGTGCTCATGATAATGGGCGGACTAGCCATGAGAGCTAATCGAGCATTTAAACACACGAGCACACAAAAAGCAAACGAAGAAGACGAATGGAAGAGGGGCAAAGAAAAGGCGAATATTTTCGAAAATCGTTTTAGAAGTGGGAGAGAGGAAAACGAGAGGCGAATGGTGAATAAAGTAATGCGAGAGATGAGATTTTATGATTGGTACTTGGTATGTCTTGGCTTGGTGTAGATCTCCCCGGCAATGGTGCCAGAAATCCTTCTTGCTACCTGAAAGTGCAACTATCCCTAGGTGGTTTTGGTAATTCCTAACAACATATAGCTCATTGAGCTAATGCTATTTCAAGATTAACATTTCAAGAAAGCTCAATGATTGGCATGGCATGGGTGAGAAAAGTGGACCCCTCAAAATGCTAAGGACAAAAGGATTGGCTCAAGCTCAAGGCTCAAGACTCTACATTTTCTATTTTAGTGATCCAAGATCACATTGAGTCTATAGGAAAATCCAATACTATCAAGGAGGGATGAGGTCTTGCTTAATGAGGCTCTTATTCAAAATGCTTAGTGATATGCTCAAAAGCCCTCAACTACTTTCTCACATCCACATATGACCTAAACCAAAAGTCAAACTCGGCCCCACCGATTCTTTCTATCCGGCGCCACCGAGTTCTGATGTCATAGCCACTGCCACAAACCCTAGGCAAATCGGTCTCATCGATAGGGATCTCGGTCTCACCGAGATGGGATTGTAATCTCTCTGTTTCCCTTCGTAACATTTTGTCCCACCGAGATGAGCGATCGGTCCCACCGAGATTGCAATGTAAACTCTCTGTTTCCCTTTTATAACATTTTGGTCTCACCGAAATGAGCGAATCGGTCCCACCGAGTTTACCTGACCAACTCTCTGGTTAGCTTATTACCAAAATCGGTCTCACCGAGTTTGTGTAATCGGTCTCGCCGAGATTACGTTATGCCCTAACCCTAACCGTATCGGTCCTACCGAGTTGCATGTCGGTCCCACCGAAAATCCTAACGGTCACTAGATTTGCTGAATCGGTCCGACCGAGTTTATCAATTCGGTCCCACCGAGTTTGGCAAGTTGTGTGTAACGGTTAGATTTTGTGTGGAGGCTATAAATACCCCTCCACCTCCTCTTCATTCATGGAGAGAGCCATCAGAACAAACCTACACTTCCAATACACATTTTCTGAGAGAGAACCACCTACACTTGTGTTGAGGCCAAGATATTACATAACTACCATATGAATCTTGATCTCTAGCCTTCCCCAAGTTGCTTTCCACTCAAATCTTCTTTCCGCCAAATCCAAATCCTGTGAGAGAGAGTTGAGTGTTGGGGAGACTATCTTTGAAGCACAATAGCAAGGAGTTCATCATCAACACACCGTTTGTTACTTCTTGGAGTCTCCTAGATTGGCTAGGTGTCACTTGGGAGCCTCCGACAAGATTGTGGAGTTGAACCAAGGAGTTTGTAAGGGCAAGGAGATCGCCTACTTCGTGAAGATCTACCGCTAGTGAGGCAAGTCCTTCGTGGGCGACGGCATGGTGGGATAGACAAGGTTGCTTCTTCGTGGACCCTTCGTGGGTGGAGCCCTCCGTGGACTCGCGCAACCGTTACCCTTCGTGGGTTGAAGTATCAATCAACATGGATGTACAATAGCACCACCTATCGGAACCACGACAAAAATATTTGTGTCTCCAATTGCGTTTGAATTCTCCAAACCCTTCCCTTTACATTCTTGCAAGTTGCATGCTTCACTTTCCGCTGCTCATATACTCTTTGCATGCTTGCTTGAATTGTGTTAAGATTGATGGACTAGTCCAAAGTTGCTAAAATTTGCCAAGAACTAAAATTGGGAAAAGGCTAGATTTTTATTAAGTCAATTAGTCTAATCACCCCCCCCCCGCCTCTAGACATACTTTCGATCCTACACTACCTCTTGAGCTTGCGTTGGTTTTTTCCTTGAAGAGGAAAGGGTGATGCAGCAAAGGAGTGTAAGTATTTCCCTCAGTTTTGAGAACCAAGGTATCAATCCAGTAGGAGACTACGCAACAAGCCATTGAATACCTGCACAAACAAACACCAACTTTTAACCAACGCGACAAAGGGGTTGTCAATCCCTTCATGATTATTTGCAAAGTGAGATCTAATAGAGATGGATAAACGGTAAAGTAATATTTTCGGTTTATGGAACGAAAAGTAAAGATTGCAAAGTAAGAGAACGGTGACAGAAATTGGAAAGTTGACGGGAAACTAATATGATGTAAAATAGACCCGGGGCATAGGTTTCACTACAGGCTTCTCTCAAGATAGAAATTATTACAGTGGGTGAACAAATTACTACCGAGTAATTGATAGAAAAGCGCAAAGTTATGACGATATCTAAGGCAATGATCATAAATATAGGCATCACGTGCGTGTCAAGTAGACCGACTCCTGCCTGCATCTACTACTCTTACTCCACACATCGACCGACTCCTGCCTGCATCTAGAGTATTAAGTTCATAAGAACGAGTAACGCATTAAGCAAGATGACATGATGTAGCGGGATTAACTCAAGCAATATGATGAAAACCCCATCTTTTTATCCTCGATGGCAACAATACAATACATGTCGGTTCCCCTTCTGTCACTAGGACCGAGCACCGCAAGATTGAACCCAAAGCTAAGCTCTTCTCCCATTGCAAGAAAAACCAATCTAGTTGGCTAAACCAAATAGAAGTTCGAAGAGACTTGCAAAGATATCAAATCATGCATATAAGAATTCAGAGAAGATTCAAATAATATTCATAGATAAGCTGATCATAAATCCACAATTCATCGGATCTCGGCAAACACACTGCAAAAGAGTATTACATCGAATAGATCTCCAAGAACATCAAGGAGAACATTGTATTGAGAATCAAAGAGAGAGAAGAAGCCATCTATCTACTAGCTATGGACCCATAGGTCTGAAGTAAACTACTCACACTTCATCGGAGAGGCAATGGTGTTGATGTAGAAGCCCTTCGTGATCGATTACCCCTCCGGCAGGATGGTGGAAAAGGCCCCAAGATGGGATCTCACGGGTACAGAAGGTTGCGGTGGTGGAAAAGTGGTTTCGTGGCTCCGTTGGATGTTTTTGGGGTATAATAGTATATATATAGGCAAAAGAATTAGGTCAAGGGAGCTACGAGGGGCCCACAAGTTTGGGGGGCGCTCCCCACCCCCCTGGGCACGCCCTCCACCCTTGTGGCCGCCTCGAGGCTCCTCTGACTTGCACTCTAAGTCTCCTGGGTGTCTTCTGGTCCAAGAAAAATCATGGGAAAGTTTTATTCCGTTTGGACTCCATTTGGTATTCCTTTTCTGCGAAACTCTAAAACAAGGAAAAAAACCAAAATTGGCACTAGGCTCTAGGTTAGTAGGTTAGTCCCAAAAATCATATAAATAGCATAGTAATGCATATAAAACATCCAAAATAGATAATATAATAGCATGGAACAATAAAAAATTATAGATACGTTGGAGACGTATCACTCCACACTCGAGGGCTTAGCTATGAACCAGCCTTCGCCTAAGTTGAAAATATTCCGAGTGCGGACATGCTCCACACTCGGGGGCTTAGTTGTGAACTAGTTTTTGCCTAAGTTAAAAAACATTCCGATTGCGGACATGTTCCACACTCGAGGACTTAGTTGGAACTAGTTTTCTCCTAAGTTAAACATCTGAGTGCGGACATGCTCCACACTCGAGGGCTTACCTGCGAACTAGTTTTCGCCTAAGTTAAAAAACATTCGAATGCGGACATGCTCCATACTCGAGGGTTAACTATGAACCAGCTTTCGCCTAAGTTAAAAAACATTCCTATTGGGGACATGCTTCACACTCGGGGGCTTAGCTGTGAACCAGCTTTCGCCTAAGTTAAAAATAATCCAAGTTCGGACATGCTCCGCACCCGGGTTAGCTGCGTCCCTGCTTCGCCTAAGTTAAAAAATATTCCGAGTGCGGACACGGTCCACACCTGGGGGCTTAGCTGTGAACCTGCTTTTCTTAAGTCAAAAAACATTCCGAGTGCGGACATGCTCCACACTCGGGGGTTTAGCTACGAACCAGCTTCACCTAAGTCATCAGCAAATAAAGATTAAGTCTCCTGATTGAAAACTTTGATCTGCCCGAGTGTTCAGAAGCAAAAGCAAAGTAAACGAGCCCGGGGCTCATCAAAGTTTATGGTTACCAGCAACACCTGGCATTCCGGGCAAATTCGTTCAAAGAAGTTTTTTCATGCCTCAGGCTGGGGCCTGGCCGGCTCAATGAAGGTCTCCAGATCAATGCCATCAGCAATCCGTGTCGTGGCCTCAGCGAACATCTCCATGAAGTGCTCGAACTTGAGCTTCTTCTTGTTGATCACTCGGAGAGTCTTCAGCTTCTCTTTGTCCACGTCCTTGAAGTGGAGAGGGACAAGTGATAAGGCCACATTGGCACCACTAAAGGCTGCCGACTTCTTCCACGCTTGCACTCGGGCAGGGATCTTGTTCAACTACGTCATCATGGACTCTAGATCCATCTGGGCTGACACTTTAGGTTGTAGCTCCTTGTCGATTCTTCCCATGGCACCCCTCGGCCGAGTGATATAGACCAAGGCATTGTCGAGACGGTCACCTAGTCGCAGGACGGCGAGGGCGGCCTTGTCGCTAACGAGCTGCCTTATGGGGTTCAGGTCCCTCTTGCTCCTCTCAGTCTCCAGCTCCTTTTTGGGACAATACTCTGTCGGGGAGAAAACAACACAAAAATCAAAAATCAAAGAAACCTGAGAGTGGATGAGTTTCATTCGGATGAAAGACTTACCAGCAAGCTTCTCATTCATCTCCGAGCAAAAGTCGTCGATATACTGCTCAAGTGCGATTTTCTTCTTGAGGAGCTGAGCAACCTTCTCTTCCATGGTCTTCTTCTCCTGCTCAAAAACACCAGTCTGGTCCTTGCACTTGTTCTCCCACTCGAAGCTTCTCCTTTTGCCACCCCAACAATGGCCTTCAGGGTCTTGATCTCCTCCAATTTGCCGACTGCCGCCAGCTTCTCCTCAGCGGTTTTGGTTTTGGTCCTGGCCCCCTGCTGCGCCAGTGCTAGCTACTTGTCCTTGTCCTCCAGGGCCTGCTGCATGGTTTCTAAAGAAATAGAAGACTTGAGCCTATTTACGAGTTGGGAATTCTTGCTACGAACATCTGTCGAAGCGAATTGATTCGGATCAAGGGAGAAAACGAGATACGGTGAATAGTCGGAGGAAACAACTAACCTCCCAGGGCTTTCTTCTCCTTCTCCAGACGGCTTCTCTTGTGCTTCTCGGCATCTAGATCGACTCAGAGTGATAGCACCTCCTTCTCCAAGGCGGCGTAGTGAGATCCCAGCTCGCAGATCCTCTGTTACAAGAAAAGAAGACAATCAGTCAGAAGGAACAAACTAGACCAACACCAAACCCTCAGATACCAGCTTGCCACTGAGTCGGCAATGAAGAAGATCAAGGACAACAACACACTGGTCTTTGATTGCCAGCTTGCCATTAAGTCGGTGATAAACCACAAGTATAGGGGATTATTTGTAGCTTTTTTTGATAAATAAGAGTGTCGAGCCCAACGAGGAGCTAAAGGTAGAACAAATATTCCCTCAAGTTCTATCGACCACAGATACAACTCTACGCACACTTAACGTTTGCTTTACCTAGAACAAGAATAAAACTAGTACTTTGCGATAATTAATCTACAAATAGATTGCAAGATAATAAAATTTAGTAGAAATCTTTTGTCACACAAGAAAGTTATTTGTCCCTAGGCAATTGATAACTAAACCGGTAATCATAATTGCAATTTTATATGAGGGAGAGGCATGAGCTAACATAATTTCCATACTTGGATCATATGCACTTATGATTGGAACTCTAGAAAGCATCCGCAACTACCAAAGATCATTAAGGTAAAACCCAACCATAGCATTAAGTATCAAGTCCTCTTTATCCCATACGCAACAACCCCTTACTCGGGCGTAAGCTTCTGTCACTCTAGCCACCCACCATAAGCGAATCATGAATGTATTGCAACACCCTACAACAAGGATCCGTCATGTTTGCACGACACGGAGGGCACCATAGGACAACAACAAAATAAAATATACAACTCAAACCAATCATGATCATCAATCGACCCATAGGACAAAGCAGATCTACTCAAACATCATAGGATAACCACATATCATTGGATAGGAATATATACTCCCTTCGTCCCAAAGTTCTTGTCTTAGATTTGTCAAGATATGGATGTATCTAGTACTAAAGCGTGACTTGATAAATCCGTATCTAGGAAAATCTAAGACAAGAATTTTGGGACGGAGGGAGTAGTATTGAGCACCATGTTTATGTAGAGACTTGTAGCGGGAATAGAGAGGGACAAGGTTAGTGTTGACGATAGCAAGATTGTTGGTGTAGATTGCCGTCACGATCTTTGCCCCAGCGGCACTCCGATGCCATCGGAGAGAGGGGGAGAGAGCCCCGTCCTTCCTCTTCCTTGGCCTCCCCCCTATATGGGAGGGGTTCCCCCTCTGGTCCATCGCCTCCATGGCGGCGGAGGGGCGAGAGCCCCTCCTATATTGGATCTTTATCTCAGTTCTCATCTGTTTCGCGTTCCTATTTTCTGGCCCTTCACCGTTTCTTAAATTCTAGGAGATCCGTAACTACGATTGCGCTGAAATTTTAACATGATTTTTTTCCGGATATAAGATTCCTTGCACCCGAAGATGAGCCCCAACCGACTTACGAGGTGCCCACTAGGCACCACCGCGCGCCAGGGGCAGGCGCGCCCTGGTGCTTAGTGGAGGTCGTGGGCCTCCGTTTGCGTAGATCCCACCTTCCAAAAATCACATATATTCCAAAATAATTCTCTGTAAATTTTTATCGTGTTTGGACTTTGTTTGATATGGATATTCTGCGAAACAAAAAACATGCCACAAACAGGAACTGGCACTGGGCAATGGATCAATATGTTATTCCCAAAAACAATATAAATTGTTGCCAAAAGTATATAAAAGTTGTATAATATTGGAAAAAGGAACAATAAAAAATTATAGATACGACGGAGACGTATCAACATCCCCAAGCTTAATTCCTACTCGTCCTCGAGTAGGTAAATGATAAAAAAGATATTTTTTATGTGGAATTCTACCTAGAATAATCTGGATCATATATCTAATCATGGCATGAATATTTAAACACGAGTGATTCAAAGCAATAGTCTATAATTTGACATAAAGATATCAATACTCAGGCATCCCAACAAACAATCATGTCTTTCAAAATATAAAAGCCAAAGAACACTATCCCTACAAAATCATATAGTCTTGTCATGCTCCATCTTCTTAACATAAAGTATTTATCATGCACAACCCCGATAACAAGCCGAGCAATTGGTTCATACTTTTTAACGCGCTTTAGCTTTTTCAACCCCCACGCAATACATGAGCACAAGCCATGGACATAGCACTATGGGTGGAATATAGTATGATGGTAGGGTAAACATAGAGAAGACAAAAAGGTAAGAAAGTCTCACATTGACGCGGCTAACCAACGGGCTATGGAGATGCCCATCAATTGGTATCTATGCGAGGAGTAGGGATTTCCATGCAATGGATGCACTAAGGTTTGTAAGTGTATGAAAGCTCAAACTGAAAACTAAGTGGGTGTCCATCTAACTCTATAATGAAAAATTCCCACTAGTATATGAAAGTGACGACATAGGAGACTCTCTATATGAAGAACATGGTGCTAAGCACAAGTGTGGAATTAGCATGCCCCTTCTCTCTTTTTCTCTCATTCATCTTTTTTTCTTTTTTTCCTTGGGCTCTTTTTGGCCTCACTTTTTTCTTTTTTTCTTTTTGTCCGGAGTCTCATCCCGATTTGTGGGGGAATCATAGTATCCATCGTACTTTCCTCACTTGGACATGCTCTAATAATGAATAATGATGATCATCACACTTCTATTTACTTATAACTCAAAAGAAATAAAAATTACAACTCGATACCTAGAACAATATGACTCTATATGGATGCCTCTGGCAGTGTACCAGGATGTGCAATGATCTAGCGTTGCAAGGATATCAAAAAACGGACAGGCCATGGAAATATCATGCTAGCTATCTTACGATCATGCAAAGCAATATGGAAATGAATGCTCAAGTCATAAAAACAGAATGGTGGAAGTTGCATGGCAATATATCTCGGAATGGCTATGGAAATGCCATAATAGGTAGGTATTGTGGCTGCTTTGAGGAAGATATATTGAGGCTTATGTGTGATAGAGTGTATCATATCACGGGGTTTGGATGCACCGGAAAATTTTGCACCGGCAAAGTTTGCACCGACTCTCGAGGTGAGAAAGGGAAATGCACGGTACCGAAGAGACTAGAAAATTGTGGAAAGGTAAGAGTACGTATAATCCATCGACTCACATTAGTCATAAAGAACTCACATACTTATTGCAAAAGTTTATTAGACCTCGAAGCAAAGTACTACTGCGCATTCACCTAGGGGGATAGATTGGTAGGAAAAGACCATCGCTCGTCCCCGACCGCCACTCATAAGGAAGACAATCAATAATAAATCATGCTCTAACTTCATAGCATAACGAGAGACTATATGTGCATGCTTTGGGAATCACAAACCTTAACACCAATATTCTTACTAACCACAACCATTTACTAGTATCTCGCACATATATCCGGGATCATATCAAGCATGGGTAGATTGAGATTATCTACGTCAACACTCAAGAGCAACTAGCGGATATCTTCACGAAGCCTTTGGATGAAGCAAGATTTTGCAAGTTAATGCATGAGCTAAATATCATTGATTCAGGCAATGTGGCTTGAATCTAGGCTCACCCCACTACATTCATCATGATATCTTATTCTAGATGTAGGCATGGACATAGGGGGAGTGTTGTTCTCTCAATGAACTCTCCCTCCCCCCATTATGCATAAATTGATCAAGTCTTTCACTTTAGCCATTTTTATGGTACTTGTGCTTCAAAGATGAGTTTAGGTCATGGGCCCAAGGTTAAAATCTTTGCGGTACCATACCAATTGACTCAAACATAGGTGGCTTCGGCCACCGCCCTCTCTTTGAGAGGTAGCTACTCGAGTTGGTTCTAGTTGGTTTTATCTAGTCTTTAGGACTTTGTTTGTGATTTGAGTTACTCCATGCTTGCTCCATGTTGTTTCTCCCTTTTGAACTTGGAGCTTCTCTTCCCATTTGTGGGTGTTTCATGTCTCCAACCCAAGCCATCTCATCTTCATCCTCTTTATATTTTCATAAGCCATCCTTTTATACCTTGTTCTTGCTTGTTGTCGCCTGCGTGGTACTACCGCCGAGCACCTCGGTACTACCGCTCGAGCGAGGTACTACCTGGCCTCCTGCCATGGAGTAGTACCGGGGCGGTACTAACACTCCTCCGAGCGGTACTACCGCTCAGTGGTGGGGCGCGGGGGTTATGAGTCGGGCAGGGGGAGTTCCAACTCCCACATACCCATTCATCTCTCTCCCACTCCCTCTCCTCTCACAGGCAATGAACAAGCTGCGGATGGCCACCGTCGGACAGCTGTTTCCATGTCGTCTTCCATGATTCCGTCCGGTGGGCTCAATCCCCACCTTTTCCTCTTGCCATGGATGTCGATATTGTCCCTATTTTCTCTCCTATGGTTCTATTTTTTTAATCTAGGTTCTAGGGCAATATGTGTTGCATTATTTGATTTTTGGTCAAATCGAGGCTTCAGTAGGACGTAGAAGACTGCAAGACTAGGTGGATTGAAGTTTGGTTGGAGGGAATTTGAATTTGGCACCCCCGGTGGTACCGGATCTCATCGCAGCACTGGTCAGCCTGTTGAATTCCGCCTCGGCGGTACTACTACTCCCTTTGGAGCGGTATTACCGCCTACGGGCGGTACTGCCGCTTATGATGCCCGGTACTACCGCTTGGGGCTGTCACTTTCCCCTTATCTCATATCAAACTTCAATCTCTTTGTTCTCGTGCTTGGCTTATGCAATTATTTACACCTGCTTTTTCGTTGTTCCTTGTTTTTGGGCTCCCAGTGGTAGCAGTGCAAGGTATCAGGCTCATCGCAAGAATCCGGAGCGTCCAAGGGGTTCCAAGCGTTGTCGCACTTCTGAGGATGTCGGTGCTCCTTCTAGTGTTCAGCCAGCTCAGCCAATGCAGAGTTCCAAACAGGTTGCAAGCAAGCCCAAGCCAAAAGTCAAGCCAGTGTCTGATATGAACAGCTAGGACTTATGTATCTTTTGTTGTATCAATCCATATCGCAACGACCAAGATCCAGCTCTTCTCAACCGTCCCTTTCGGACCAAGCAGCAGCACTCTATCTATCTAGATGTGCTCAAAGCAAAGAAGAACCTGTTTGTGGAGACCAGGACCATTGACATTTCTTATATGAAGAAGAATCCAAAGTACTTTGGAGAATCCCTTGAGTTGTGTGAGAAACTAGACATTGTCAGGATGATGCAGTTCAACAAGGACTTTGATGCAGAGGTCGTGGATGCCATCGTTCACCTTGGCAATGGTGTGGAGAGGACCTTGACGTGGATGACCAATGGAAAACTACACTCAGTCAAGTGGAAGGCATTCATGGAGCTTTTGGAATATGAGGATCAAGGGCGATAATCCTCTCGGGATGCGCCCTCACAACGAGTCCACTGCTACTCACAAGTCTGCTCTTTGGCCCTATAGCACCATGAAGATTTCACCAACCACCAAGAAGAAGTCGTATGAGTTGTACCCTTTCCTGGATACCATGCATCGCATCTTCAGGCACACGCTCTTCCCTGCATTGAACTTGGATCAGGTTCACACTTATCTTGTAGACTAGCTGCTATATATTCTGTCAGAAGGAAAAGGAGGTGCCCATAGGGCAACCTTTGGATGTGTCACATATCATGTGGTCGGAGCTTCCTCGGCCATCACGGAGCGTAAGTGTCCCATTTATGGACCTTACTTGATGCTTCTCATTGAGAAGGTTTGGGCTATCCGGATGAGATGTTGGTGCTTGGTGACTTGACCTTCCATGCGGTGGTTCGACTGAGGAGAAGGATAACTAGGGTACTCCCATTCCTATGATGAAGGCCCCTATGGATGAGGATGAGGATGAGGCGATGACGACGAGCCTGACTATGAGCCAGCTAGAGTGGAGCCATCTTGGGCTAAGAAGCTCAAGTTGAAGATGAAGAAGTTGTTTTGCATGCAGGCTCACGGGTAGTATATGTCCCATGTGGCAGAGAAGAAGTCCCGATGCCGAGACAAGCTTATCGTGAGGAAGCTTGGGCTCGAGGTTCCAGATGGGTCTAGGAGAGGATTACTAATGAGGAGGAATTGATGATGTCTACTACGCAACTTTATCCTTGTAGACGTTGTTGGGCCTCCAAGTGCAGAGTTTTGTAGGACAGTTGCAAATTTCCCTCAAGTGGATGACCTAAGGTTTATCAATCCATGGGAGGCGTAGGATGAAGATGGTCTCTCTCAAACAACCCTGCAACCAAATAACAAAGAGTCTCTTGTGTCCCCAACACACCTAATACAATGGTAAATTGTATAGGTGCACTAGTTCGGTGAAGAGATGGTGATACAAGTGCAATATGGATGGTAGATATAGGTTTTTGTAATCTGAAAATATAAAAACAGCAAGGTAACTAGTAACAAAAGTGAGTGAAAACGGTATTGCAATACTTAGAAACAAGGCCTAGGGTTCATACTTTCACTAGTGCAAGTTCTCTCAACAATGATAACATAATTAGATCATATAACAATCCCTCAGCGTGAAACAAAGAGTCACTCCAAAGTCACTAATAGCGGAGAACAAACAAAGATATTATTGTAGGGTACGAAACCACCTCAAAGTTATTCTTTCTAATCGGTCTATTGGGCTATTCCTATAAGAATCACAAACAACCGTAGAGTTCGTACTAAAATAACACCTTAAGATACACATCAACCAAAACCCTAATGTCACCTAGATACTCCATTGTCACCACAAGTATCCGTGGGTTTGATTATATGATATGCATCACACAATCTCAGATTCATCTATTCAAACCAACACAAAGAACTTCAAAGAGTGCCCCAAAGTTTCTACCGGAGAGTCAAGACGAAAACGTGTGCCAACCCCTATGCATAAGTTCACAAGGTCATGGAACCCGCAAGTAGATCATCAAAACATACATCAAGTAGATCAAGTGAATATCCCATTATCACCACAGATAAGCACATACAAGACATACATCAAGTGTTCTCAAATCCTTAAAGACTCAATCCGACAAGATAACTTCAGAGGGAAAACTCAATCCATTACAAGAAGGTAGAGGGGGAGAAACATCATAAGATCCAACTAGAATAGCAAAGCTCGCGGTACATCCAGATCGTGCCAAATCAAGAACATGAGAGAGAGAGAGAGAGATCAAACACATAGCTACTGGTACATACCCTCAGCCCCGAGGGTGAACTACTCCCTCCTCGTCATGGAGAGCGTCGGGATGATGAAGATGGCCACATGAGATGATTTCTCCCTCCGGCAGGGTGCCGGAACAGGGTCCCGATTGGTTTTTGGTGGCTACAGAGGCTTGCAGCGGCGTAACTCCCGATCATCATTCTGGTCTGGAGGTTTTGGGATATATAAGAGGTTTAGGCATCGAGAACAAGTCAGGGGAGTCCACAGGGGCCCACAAGGTCGGGGGCGCACCCTAGGGGGGCGCCCCCCACCCTTGTGGTGGCCTTGGGACTTCTGTGGTGCATCTTTGGTACTCCATGGGCTTCTTTTGGTCCATAAATAATCGTTGTAAAATTTCAGGTCAATTGGAGTCCGTTTGATATTCCTTTCCCGCGAAACTCAAAAACATGGAAAAACAGAAACTGACACTGGGCTCTAGGTTAATAGGTTAGTCCCAAAAATCATATAAAATAGCATATAAATGCATATAAACATCCAAGATAGATAATATAATAGCATGGAACAATAAAAACTTATAGATACGTTGGAGACGTATCAAGCATCCCCAAGCTTAATCCCTGGTCATCCTCGAGTAGGTAAATGATAAAAACAGAATTTTTTTATGTGGAATGCTACCTAACATATTTATCAATGTAATCTTCTTTATTGTAGCAAGAATATTCATATCCATAAGATTCAAAACAAAAAGTTTAATATTGACATAAAAACAATAATACTTCAAGCATACTAACAAGGCAATTATGTCTTCTCAAAATAACATGGCCAAAGAAAGCTTATCCCTACAAAATCATATAGTCTGGCTATGCTCCATCTTCATCACACAAAATATTTAAATCATGCACAACCCCGATGACAAGCCAAGAACTTGTTTCATACTTTTGATGTTGTCAAACCTTTTCAACTTTCACGCAATACATGAGTGTGAACCATGGACATAGCACTATAGGTGGAATAGAAGGTGGTTGCAGAGAAGACAAAAAGGAGACAGTCTCACATCAACTAGGTGTATCAATGGACTATGGAGATGCCCATCAATAGATATCAATGTAAGTGTGTAGGGATGCACTAGAGCTATAAGTTTATGAGAACTCAAAAAGAAAACTAAGTGGGTATGCATCCAACTCGCTTGCTCACGAAGACCTAGGGCAATTTGAGGATGCCCATCATTGGAATATACAAGCCAAGTTCTATAATGAAAATTCCCACTAGTATATGAAAGTGATATCATAGGAGACTCTCTATCATGAAGATCATGGTGCTACTTTGAAGCACAAGTGTGGTAAAAGGATAGTAACATTGCCCCTGCTCTCTTTTCTCTCATTTTTTTATTTGGGCCTTCTCTCATTTTTTTGGCCTATTTTATTTATTTATTTTTCGTCTGGAGTCTCATCCCGACTTGTGGGGGAATCATAGTCTCTACCATCCTTTCCTCACATGGGACAATGCTCTAATAATGATGATCATCACACTTTTATTTACTTACAACTCAAGGATTACAACTCGATACTAGAACAAATATATGACTCGATATGAATGCCTCCGGGATGTACCAGGATGTGAAATGACTCAAGAGTGACATGTATGAAAATTATGAATGGTGGCTTTGCCACTAATACGATGTCAACTACATGATCATGCAAAGCAATATGACAATGATGGAGCATGTCATATAAACGGAACGGTGGATAGTTGCATGGCAATATATCTCAGAATGGCTATGGAAATGCCATAATAGGTAGTTATGGTGGCTGATTTGAGGAAGGTATATGGTGGGTTTATGGTATCGGTGAAAGTTGCGAGGTACTAGAGAGGCTAGCAATGGCGGAAAGGTGAGAGTGCGTATAATCCATGGACTCAACATTAGTCATAAAGAACTCACATACTTATTGAAAAAATCTATTAGTCATCAAAACAAATTACTACGTTGTCATGCCGACATGGCCGATATTCCGTTGAGAGACACAGTGCCCCTAGAGGCCATACAGCTTGACAGCGATCTGACTTATAAGGAGAAACCCGTCCGAATTCTCGAGACTGCGACCAGAGTCACCCGCAGCAAGGTCATCAAGTTTTGCAAGGTGCTGTGGAGTCATCACTCCGAGGAAGAAGCCACCTGGGAGCGCGAAGAAGACCTTCTTCGAGACCACCCGCACCTATTTGCTAGCCAACCCGAATCTCGAGGGCGAGATTCATCTTAAGGTGGGTAGGTTTGTAACATCCCAAATTTCCTATTTGGAATGTTTTACAATTATAGCTAAGCATCTATGCATTCTGTTTGAATTTGAGTGCCATTTGGAGTTTCAGAGTTTTGAGTTTTCAAATTTGAATTCAAACTATGGCAAGTGGGAATCGTTTCAGAAACTATGCCTGATAAATACTTGAGCAAAAGTATGAGAGGAGTAAACATGACACTCCAAAAATATCAGAGGAAAATAATGCCAAAAGTTTTGAATTCAAATTTGAGTTTTATTTGAATTTAAAAAATGAATTTTATAAAGTTTGGATTTTGCCTTTGGAAAATGTTCAAATGATAGGAAATATTTCCTGATCATTTTGGTATATATATGCTATATAAAATATTTATAGTTTATGTTTTATCTCTGTTTTTGTTTTTCAAAAAATAAATTTTAAAAAAAGGAAACCCCCAGTGCCAGCCCAGAAGCATCGCCCAGCCAAGCCTACCAAGACTCTCACCAGGCGGCCCACCGCCAACCAATGAGCCAGCGAGCCGGCCCAGCGCCAACCGACGAACCCCTCGCCCGAAACCGCTTTGGCTCGGTCGCCTGCACCGTTCGCCCCTCCTCTCTCTGCAGCGGACCCCACTCCCGTCTTCAACCCCTCGCCACGCCTCGCCCAGCGCCGCCGATCGCGGATCCCGACGAATCCGGATCCGATCCTCCCGATCGCCTCCCCCCCAAGCCGAGGCGCCCCTATTTAAACCCTCCCTTTTATTCCCCCCCTCGCCCCTCTTGAACCTCTCCTCTCCCCTCACGAGCTCGCGGGAGACCCGAGCCACCGCCGCCATTTTCATCGTCGCCGTCGCCCTAGCCTCCCGAGCCTCGTCCACTCCACCAAACACCCCTCGTCGCCCGCACCGCGGACCACTCCGCCGCCCTCCCGATGACCGGGCCGTCGGCCTTTTCGCCACCGAGCCGCCGCCGCCGTCCGCCGGTGAGCCACCGAGTCTTCTCCCCGTCCGATCTAATATCGACGGCTAGGATTAGAACCCGAAGAGTACCGCTTTAAAATAAAACCCGGTTTTATTTCCGGTTCGTTACGGTTTAGTTTTAGTTAGGTTTTATTTTTAGACCGGCCCGATTCAGTTTAACCCTAGGGCCCGTTTAGCTATATTACGCGCAGTGCGTTAGATAGGCCCGTTTAGCCCATTTTTCTTTATTTTGTTTTTCTGTTTTAACAGAATAGTTCCTGAGTTGAAAAATTCATAACTTTTATTCTACTCAATATTTTTGAGTGATTCTTTTTTTGTTGGTTTGCAAATTTTCTATAGTTTCTGCAGAAAATATATTTAGCTATGTTAAAATTATTTTAAATTGCTTTATTTTAGATTTAGTCAGAATAGTAAATCTGTCATAAAATGAGCTAGGAAAATTATTTTAAATGATTCTTTTGTCCCAACTTTGTTTTAACATTACCTAACTGTAGGAATTAATTTGAGTATTTTAGGATTAATAAAAAATTAGTTTTAATCAGAATCTTGTTAATCCTAATTAATTAACTAGCTACTGTTTTCCTATTATTTTAATTAGTAAATAAATTTATTTTTCACATGTGATTGATTATTCTAGGATAGTTTCTGTCACTTTATAGGATGAACTTTTATTTATAATAAATAAAAACTTTTAATTTTATTTTCTTAATAGAAATTGAATTAGGCCTAATAGGAGTTTCATAATAGATTTTAAACTGATTCTTTTTGCTCCTAGTTGCTTAATGCCTTCTTTTCTGTTAAGTTAACATAAATCCATGATTAGGTTATGTTAAGAAAATTTTTGTTATATAAAACTATTTCTAGTTGTTGTTTGAAGTAGGAAAACTTTGAGTTGGTTTTCTTTGAGTTTTCCTTTGGGTTTTGACTTGTTTGTTTTGGTGTGTTATGATGCTATTGCTATAGTGTTAAGTGATGATATGCTATATGCTTATTGTGATTATTGTTTGTTCCGGTAGAGTTTCCGGAGTGCTAAGCTTGCTACTCTGAATCCCTAGCTTACGAGGATCATCAAGAAGGCAAGTCTTTGATCATGTTATTTTCAATACCTATGATTTTGTGCATTAGAAATTATACCACCCCACCATGCATGCAGTAGTTGAAATTTTGAAGTTATGTTCTTGAGTAGTATCATGTGGTAGGATGAACCAATCCCTTGTTACCATGACCCCGGACGAAGTAGTTTATTTTGCTATGCTCGTGAGCGGGTTTTGGTTGAGTGAAATTCATAAGAAAGATGTGAGAGTCAATGATGATGACAACCCCATGAACTACAAGATCAAGATGGACTTGAAATTCACTCTTGGGTGGAGGAGCAGTTGACGGCACCTGGAGAACCCAGTGGTTGGCGGGATGCACGGAGAAGTGCCATGACATCTTGCGAAAGCTTCACCCAGCCACAAAGAGACGGATGGATGCCCCATTGACCGGAAGCTTACCTGCAGCCGCAAGCCATTATGGGCTCTGGTTGGGTTAACCTTAGTAGTGACGCTGGCTGGACGGTACTACGAGATGTAGAAGAACGGTAGGATTGGATGGGTACCTGCAGAGCTGAAGAACTCTTTGGAAGACCTGTTTCATTCATCCGTCTTCAAACACCATGAAGTGCGAAGACTTAAAAGGAGGGAATGATTCTTGCGGGAAAAGTCATAAACCTCTGCAGAGTTAAAGATCTAATCGATTAGCCGTGTCCCGATTACGGACAAATTGAGCCTCTGGAACTTGGAAGTATTCGGAAATCTCAACACTAAAACTAATGAATTAATTTGAGGGGTTTATGACTTAATAATTTGGGAATGAGACATTGGTTGGCAGAACCATCTCAATAACTAACAACAATTTGTAGAAATTTGCAAGCAAGTCCACTGTAGTAGGAGAAAAATTGGCTTTTCGCAAAAAAATGATGAAACTTAGAGCCCCACAGCCAAAATTGCATATAGTGATAGAAATTTTATTATTGTTATTCTCTTCATGACTTGCCAGCTTATTCAAAAAGATGACCTACACGGCTGCAACGTCTTATGTTGCAGAGATTTATTCCGATCAGAAGTGAGGCTACGCTCCGCGCTTGGCGATTGCCCTTGGAGTCGGATGGACTCGCTATTTCTTCTACGCTTCCGCAACTTTAGTAGTTTATTTCTCATGAGTTGGCCTTTGGCCGAATTTATTCTATTGTAATAAAGACTCTATATGAGAATCGTGTAATAAATTCAGGTGTGATTGAACTTTGATTATTTCATCGATGTCTTGTGAGTACCAAATGATCTTGGGATGGTACAGATACGTAGATTTGACCGATTTTGGGTCGGTCGCTCTGAGAGATGGTATCGAGCACACGCCGACCGTAGGATCGTAACCCCTAGGATCGGAAAGCCATAGGAAGAGACTATTTACTTTATATCCTTATCGTTCCGTAATTCTCCCTGTTCATTTCTAACTCCTCTCCGATTTTCAACATTCTAGATGGCGTCGAGTTCACCCAGTTTTGCTACGGAGTTTTGCCACCGATGAGACGATGCCCTTGGCAGAAGCTGGTCCAGATGGTGAAGAAGCTGAAGATTGCTCGCCCTCGATCACGGAAGCCAACCAATGCACTTCCGATGGACACCCGCTCTGAGATTGAAGTGCATATTCCAGGAGAACCTTCGAGGACACACGGAGCCTATTGACTTTGAGTTCACCGACTTCAACTGGATCATCGGAAGGACATGGCGATCTATCGTGCCCTTGGACATCTCCGAGAAGAGTACAGGGCCGAGCTCGATCCCTCAGACCTCGCCATTGTTTCTCGCAGGGCAAGGAATGGAGATATCATCCATACCGTGAGGACGACTCCATTCTCTCTTATGTCCAGGACTTGGAGTGTCTCCTCAGAAACGGGAGATTCAGACTCACCAGTAACTCGAAGGCACACAGAGGCTATTGTTCCGTGAATGAACTGGAGGAGAAGGCACACGCAGACTTCCTTAACCATGAGGAAGAAGTCGCGGACTTCATGGAGACAGTCGACGACCTGAAGATGAAGCTTGCTGCGATAGAGGAAAAGATGGACTTGGGAGAAGACCTTTTTCCGAGTGGAGATGATGGACCTCTCGTGAGCAATGATCAGGATTATGAAGGGATTTCCATTGGAGGAAGCCGCAAGAGGAGGCGCCACAACAGAGGACATCGCACCAGAGGACGCAAGGATTATTGATGAAGACTTTTTAGTTGACCACCATGTTATTTTACCTTTTCGTCGATCAGTTAGGCCGATATTTTCGATTAGTTAGGAGCTTTTGTAATCGAGATTGAACCATGTTTGAGTGGAATGAATAAATGATTGGTGTGTTTATGATTGTGCATTCATATGGGTAGTGTTACTTCTCATTAGACCATTGTTCTATTCTAATTTTCTCATCCACTCCAAAACACCAGATGCCTCCGAGACGTGACACCGGCTTTCCGCCAGAGCTCACCCAGCTACTCCAGCAGCAGAATGCACTCATGCAGATACTCATCCAGAATCAGAACAACAACACCAACAATCCACCGCCACCACCCCCTGTGGACAACTTGACTCGATTCCTGAGGCTGAATCCGCCAGTGTTCTCTAGTAGCACTGAGCCGATTGTGGCTGATGATTGGTTCCGCAAAGTCGGAAGAGAGCTAATCACTGTTGGATGCACTGATGGCAGAGAAGGTGTGCTTTGCCGCGCATCAACTTGATGGACCTGCAGCTTCTTGGTGGGAGAACTACACCGCCACTTATCCCATTGGTGCCATCACATGGGATCAGTTCCAGCAGGCCTTCCGCACCGCTCATGTTTCAGCTGTAGCCATGAGTCTGAAGAAGCGTGAGTTCCGCAACTTACGCCAGGGGAACCGTACTGTGGCGCAGTACGTGGATGAGTTCAGCAAGCTAGCCCGCTATGCCCCGGATGATGTGGCCACAGATGCCGCAAAGCAAGAGAAGTTTCTCGAGGGACTCAACGACGAGCTGAGTATGCAGCTTATTGTGGCTACCTTCAACAACTACCAGGAGCTGGTAGACAAGGCCACCATACTTGAAGGCAAGCAGCAGAGATTGAAAGCATAGCGGAAGTACAGCCAGGGAAGCACAACTCGGAGCTCAGCGAAGCCCGATATGCACCATACTCGGGAGGGCACACCCATCACAACCATGGAGGCCATAACCATGGAGGAAATGGGAACAACCGCAACCAGGACAACAAGTCAGGCCATGGCAATGGCAATGGAAACGGTATTGGCAATCAGCATCGTTCTGTCCCGGCTCCGAAGGATCTGAGTCACATCACCTGTTTCAAGTGCCGAAAACAGGCACTATGCCACCGACTGCCGGAGGCCAAGCAGAGAATGGAAACGGCAATGGAAGCTCAGCGAAGAAGCCCAACCCTTTCCTCGTGCTCGGGTGAACCACATTGACATGGAGGGCGTCTATGATCAGCCGGAACAATCGTGGTTGGTAAGTTTTATTGAATTCACGTTCAGTATTGGTACTCTTTGATTCGGTGCAACGCATTCATTCATATCAAGGGTAGTTGTGGAAAAGTACGGGTTGCCCACTAAAACCCTTAGAAGCCCCTTCGCGTCGGTTCAGCGGGAGGAGAAATGATGGCGAGCTTAGGCTGTCATGCAACCCTCAACATCGGGAACCATAAATTTCCCGCAGACCTCATAGTATTGGAAACCCGGACCTTGGATGTAATCCTAGGCATGGATTGGTTGGCGAAGTTTGAAGGAAACATAGATCTGCCCAAGAAGTCTATTCTGCTCACCACCCCGGAGCAGAAGAGGATCAAGTATGTAGCCAGGCACAGCCAGATGAAGAATCAGGTGCATTCCCTCACAGGAGTTGTTCAGGAGGAAGTGCCAGTAGTACAAGATTTTCCCGATGTGTTTACGGAGGAATTACCAGGAATGCCACCGGACAGGGACATCGAATTTTTGATTGAGTTATTGCCCTTTGGCCCCAATATCCAAGAGACCCTATCGGATGCCACGAATGAGTTGAAACAGATCAAGGATCAAATTAATGAGTTATTGGAGAAAGGATACATTCGCCAAGCTCATCACCTTGGGAGCCCAGTTCTTTTGGTAGAGAAGAAGGATGGAACCTTGAGGATGGTTGTGGATTATCGTGCGTTGAATGAAGTGACCATCAAAAACAAGTACCCTCTGCCGATGATTAATGACTTGTTTGATCAGCTAGTAGGAGCCAAGGTATTCTCCAAGATCGATCTTCGATCAGGGTATCATCAGCTGAAGATTCGTGAAAAGGATATACCCAAAACAGCATTCACTACCACGTATGGTTTATATGAGTATACCGTCATGTCATTTGGATTGACTAATGCCCCAGCATACTTCATGAATTTGATGAACAAGGTATTTATGGAATATCTGGACAAGTTTGTCGTGGTGTTCATCGATGATATACTGATTTTCTCCAAGAGCGAGGAAGAGCATAAGGAACATTTGCGTCTAGTTCCGGAGAAACTTCGAGAACATCAGTTGTATGCCAAGTTCAGTAAATGTGAATTTTGGCTGAAGGAAGTCGGATTCCTCGGACATGTTATTTCAGGAGAAGGAATAGCAGTTGACCCGCCAAGGTTGAATCACCACCGATTGGCGCCACCCACCTCGATCAAGGAGATCCGCAGATTTTCTCGGACTCGCAGGATATTATCGGAGGTTTATTGAGAACTTCGAAGATTGCCAAGCCCATGACTGAGCTGTTGAAGAAGGAAGCCAAGTATATTTGGACCGAGGATTGTGAAGCCAGTTTTCAGGAATTGAAGAAACGTTTGGTCACAGCCCGATTGATTTTGCGGACATACACAAGGATTACCAGGTATATTGTGGCGCTTCTCGTCGAGGACTCGGAGGAGTACTCATGCAGGAAGGAAAAGTTGTAGCTTATACCTCCGGACAGCTCGACCACACGTGATGAATTATGCCACATGATTTGGAGTTAGCGGTAGTAGTGCATGCACTCAAGACTGGAGACATTTCCTCGCCGGAAACCGTTGTGATGTTTACACAGATCACAAGAGTTTGAAGTATATTTTCACGCAGAAAGAGTTGAACCTCAGGCAGAGGAGATGGCTAGAATTAATCAAGGACTATGACATGAGATTGCATTACCACCCCGGTAAGGCTAATGTTGTAGCAGATGCTTTGAGCCGTAAGAGTTATGTGAACACTCTTACAGCAGGAGGATTACCCCAGGAGTTAGTCGATGACCTCAGAGATCTCCGACTGGAGATAGTTCCGAGAGGATACGTTGCAACTCTGGAAGTTCAGTCCACTTTGGCCGAAAGGATTCGTGAAGCCCAGAAGTCGGACAAGGAAATTGATGAGATAAAGCAAAAGATGAATGAAGGAAAAGCTAAAGGATTCCGTAAGGATGAACACGGAGCTATATGGTTCGAGGATCGTATTTATGTGCCCAATGATCCCGAACTCAGGAAGCTAATTCTTCAGGAGGCTCATGATTCACCGTACTCGATTCACCCCGGCAACACCAAGATGTACCGGATTTGAAGGAAAGTTTCGGTGGGCGGTATGAAGAAGGATATTGCCGAGCGTAGCGATATCGATGTTTGTCAGCGAGTAAAGGCGAACATCGAAGCCAGCAGGTTACTTCAACCTTTGCCGATTCCCGATTGGAAATGGGAGAAACTTGGAATGGACTTCATCACAGGATTACCCAGACCCGCTTAGGTTATGATTCTATCTGGGTAGTGGTTGATCGTTTGACCAAGGTAGCTCACTTCATTCCGTGAAGACTACCTATACCAGTGCTAAGTTGGCCAAGATATACATGACCAGGATCGTATGTCTGCATGGAGTTCGAGGAAAATCGTGTCGATATAGAGGAACACAGTTTACCTCAAATTTTTGGAAGCGATTGCATGAAACTTTGGGTGCGAGGCTGGAATTCAAGACAGCTTTTCATCCGCAGATGATGGACGGACCGAGAGAGTCAACCAGATTCGGAGGACATGTTGAGAGCTTGTGTGCTAGACTATGGGTCTAGCTGGGATGATAATTTGCCATACGCAGAGTTCTCATACAACAACAGTTATCAATCCGATCTGAAGATGGCCCTTCAAGCTCTATACGGAAGGAGGTGCGAACACCATTCTTTGGGGATAGTGTTGGAGATCGATCACTTTTGGTTCCGACCTTATCGAGGATTCGAAGAGAAAGTCAAGCGGATTCGAGACAGACTCAAGATAGCACAGTCGAGACAGAAGAGTTATGCCGACAGTAAGCGCAAGGAACTGACTTACGAAGTGGGAGACAGAGCATATCTTCGTGTGTCTCCACTTCGTGGAATCAAGAGGTTTGGTGTCAAAGGAAAGTTAGCACCCCGGTTCATTGGCCCGTACAAAATCCTCGAATGTCGTGGAGAAGTTGCTTACAAGTTGGAATTGCCGGAGGGATTGTCCGGAGTTCATGATGTCTTCCATGTTTCTCAGCTAAAGAAGTGTCATGCCGACATGGCCGATATTCCGTTGAGAGACACAAAGCCCCTAGAGCCATACAGCTTGACAAATGATCGACTTATAAGGAGAAACCCGTCCGAATTCTCAAGACTGCGACTAGAGTCACCCGCAGAAGGTCATCAAGTTTTGCAAGGTCTGTGGAGTCATCACTCAGGAAGAAGCCACACAGGGCCAAGAAGACCTTCTTGAGACCACCCGCACCTATTTGCTAGCCAACCCGAATCTCGAGGGAGATTCATCTTAAGGTGGGTAGGTTTGTAACATCCCAAATTTCCTATATGGAATGTTTTACAATTATAGCTAAGCATCTATGCATTCTGCTTGAATTTGAGTGCCATTTGGAGTTTCAGAGTTTTGAGTTTTCAAATTTGAATTCAAACTATGGCAAGTGGGAATCATTTCAAAAACTATGCCTGATAAATACTTGAGCAAAAGTATGAGAGGAGTAAACATGACACTCCAAAAATATCAGAGGAAAATAATGCCAAAAGTTTTGAATTCAAATTTGAGTTTTATTTGAATTTTAAAAAAATGAATTTTTATAAAGTTTGGATTTTGCCTTTGGAAAAATGTTCAAATGATAGGAAATATTTCCCTGATCATTTTGGTATATATATGTGCTATATAAAATATTTATAGTTTATGTTTTATCTCTGTTTTTGTTTTTCAAAAAAATAAATTTTAAAAAAAATGGAAAACCCCCCGAGGCGCCAGCCAGAGCATCTTGCCAGCCAGCCCCAAGACTGCCCACCGGGGGCCCAACTTGACCAATGAGCCAGTGAGCCGAGCCAGGCGCCAACCGACGCAACCCTCGCCTGAAACCGCTTGGCTCGGCCGCCCGCACTGCTTCGCCCCTCCCTCTCTCTCTCGCAGCGGACCCCACCCTCTTCAACCCCTCCCACGCCTCGCCAGCGCCCGCCGATCGCTGGATCCCGACGAATCCGGATCCGATCCTCCCGATCGCCTCCTGCCCAAGCCGAGGCGCCCCCCTATTTAAACCCCTCCCCGCACCCCATTCCCCCCTCGCCCCTCGCCGAACCTCTCCTCTCCCCTCACGAGCTCGCTGGAGACCCGAGCCACCGCCGCCGCCATTTTCATCGTCGCCGTCTAGCCTCCCGAGCCTCGTCCACTCCACCAAACACCCCCGCCGCCTCAAGACTCACGGACCACTCCGTCGCCCTCCCCGACGACCGAGCTGCCGTCGGCCTTTTCGCCACCGAGCCGCCGCCCAACGCCGGTGAGCCACGGAGCTCTTCTCCCGTCCACTCTAATATCGACGGCTAGGATTAGAACCCCGAAGGGGTACGCGCTTTTAAAATAAAACCCGGTTTTGTTTCCGGTTAAATTCTGGTTTAGTTTTAGTTAGGTTTTATTTTTAGACCGGCCCGATTCAGTTTAACCCTAGGGCCCGTTTAGCTATATTCTGCAAGTCGTTAGATAGGCCCGTTTAGCCCATTTTTCTTTATTTTGTTTTTTCTGTTTTAATGAATAGTTCTGATTTGAAAAATTCATAACTTTTATTCTACTCAATATTTTTGAGTGATTCTTTTTTTGTTGGTTTGCAAATTTTCTATAATTTATGTAGAAAATATATTTAGCTATGTTAAAATTATTTTAAATTGCTTTATTTTAGATTTAGTCAGAATAGTAAATCTGTCATAAAATGAGCTAGGAAAATTATTTTTAAATGATTCTTTTGTCCCAACTTTGTTTTAACATTACCTAACCGTAGGAATTAATTTGAGTATTTTAGGATTAATAAAAAATTAGTTTTAATCAGAATCTTGTTAATCCTAATTAATTAACTAGCTACTGTTTTCCTATTATTTTAATTAGTAAATAAATTTATTTTTCACATGTGATTGATTATTCTAGGATAGTTTCTGTAACTTTATAGGATGAACTTTTATTTATAATAAATAAAACTTTTAATTTTATTTTCTTAATAGAAATTGAATTAAGCCTAATAGGAGTTTCATAATAGATTTTAAATTGATTCTTTTTGCTCCTAGTTGCTTAATGCCTTCTTTTCTGTTAAGTTAACATAAATCCATGATTAGGTTATGTTAAGAAAATTTTTGTTATATAAAACTATTTCTAGTTGTTGTTTGAAGTAGGAAAACTTTGAGTTGGTTTTCTTTGAGTTTTCCTTTGGGTTTTGACTTGTTTGTTTTGGTGTGTTATGATGCTATTGCTATAGTGTTAAGTGATGATATGCTATATGCTTATTGTGATTATTGTTTGTTTCGGTAGAGTTTCCGGAGTGCGAAGCTTGCTACTACGAATCCCTAGCTTACGAGGATCATCAGCAAGGCAAGTCTTTGATCATGTTATTTTCAATACCTATGATTTTGTGCATTAGAAATTATACCACCCCACCATGCATGCAGTAGTTGAAATTTTGAAGTTATGTTCTTGAGTATTATCATGTGGTAGGATGAACCAATCCCCTTGTTACCATGACCCCGGGACGAAGTAGTTTATTTTGCTATGCTCGTAGACGGGTTTTGGTTGAGTGAAATTCATAAGAAAGATGTGAGAGTCAATGATGATGACAACCCCATGAACTACAAGATCAAGATGGACTTCGAAATTCACTACTGGGTGGAGGAGACAGTTGACGGCACACCTGGAGAACCCAGTGGTTGGCCGGGATGCACGGAGAAGTGCCATGACATCTTGCGGAAAGCTTCACCCAGCCACAAAGAGACGGATGGATGCCCCATTGACCGGAAGCTTACCTGTGCAGCCGCAAGCCATTATGGTCTCTGGCTGGGTTAACCTTAGTAGTGACGCTGGCTGGACGGTACTACGAGATGTAGAAGAACGGTAGGATTGGATGGGTACCTGCAGTAGCCAGAAGAACTCTTTGGAAGACCCTGTTTCATTCATCCCGTCTTCAAACACCATGAAGTGCGAAGACTTAAAAAGGAGGGAATGATTCTTGCGGGAAAGTCATAAACCTCTGCAGAGTTAAAGATCTAATCGATTAGCCGTGTCCCCGGTTACGGACAAATTGAGCCTCTGGAACTTGGAAGTATTCAGAAATCTCAACACTAAAACTAATGAATTAATTTGAGGGGTTTATGACTTAATAATTTGGGAATGAGACATTGGTTGGCGGAACCATCTCAATAACTAACAACAATTTGTAGAAATTTGCAAGCAAGTCCACTGTAGTAGGAGAAAAATTGGCTTTTCGCAAAAAAATGATGAAACTTAGAGCCCCACAGCCAAAATTGCATATAGTGATAGAAATTTTATTATTGTTATTCTCTTCATGACTTGCCAGCTTAATCAAAAAGCTGACCTACACGGCTGCAACGTCTTATGTTGCAGAGATTTAGTCCGATCAGGAGTGAGGCTACGCTCCGCGCTTGGCGATTGCCCTTGGAGTCGGATGGACTCGCTATTTCTTCTACGCTTCCGCAGCTTTAGTAGTTTATTTCTCATGAGTTGGCCTTTGGCCGAATTTATTCTATTGTAATAAAGACTCTATATGAGAATCGTGTAATAAATTCAGGTGTGATTGAACTTTGATTATTTCATCGATGTACTGTGAGTACCAGCATGATCTTGGGATGGTACAGACATAGAGATTTGACTGATTTTGGGTCAGGTCGCTACATACGTGCATGCTACTAGGGGGATAGATTGGTAGGAAAAGACCATCGCTCGTCCCCGACCGCCACTCATAAGGAAGACAATCAATAAATAAATCATGCTCCGACTTCATCACATAACGGTTCACCATACGTGCATGCCGCAGGACTCACAAACTTTAACACAAGTATTTCTCAAATTCACAACTACTCACTAGCATGACTTTAATATCACCATCTTCATATCTCAAAACAATCATAAGGAATAAAACTTCTCATAGTATTCAATGCACTTTATATGAAAGTTTTTATTATATCCCTCTTGGATGCCTATCATATTAGGACTAATTTTATAGCCAAAGAAAATTACCATGCTGTTTTAAAGACTCTCAAAATAATATAAATGAAGTACGGACGTTCATAAATTTCTATAAAATAAAACCACCGCCGTGCTCTAAAAAATATAAGTGAAACACTCGAGCAAAATTGCCTAGCTCAAAAGATATAAGTGAAGCACATAGAGTATTCTAATAAATCACAACTCATGCGTGTCTCCCTCAATAGGTGTGTACAACAAGGATGATTGTGGCAAACTAAAAAGCAAAGACTCAAATCATACAAGACGCTTCGAGCAAAACAGATATCATGCGGTGAATAAAAATATAGCCTCAAGTAAAGTTACCGATGAACGAACACGAAAGAGGGGATGCCATCTGAGGCATCACCAAGCTTAGGCTGTTGGTTGTCCTTGAATATTACCTTGGGGTGCCTTGGGCATCCCCAAGCTTAGGCTCTTGCCACTCTTTATTCCGTAGTCCATCAAAACTTTACCCAAAACTTGAAAACTTCACAACACAAAACTCAACAGAAAACTCGTAAGCTCTGTTAGTATAATAAAACAAATCATCACTTTGGTTGTCAAGACAAGATTCATAATTTTTATCACATGATTCCTACTGTACCCTATCATTTCTACAATTTATATTAAGCAATATAAGCAATAGAAACTAGAAAACAAGCAAACTATGCATCAAAAACAAAATCTGTCAAAACAGAACATTCTGTAATGATTTAAACAACAACCATACTTCTGTTACTCCAAAAACTCTGAAAAAATAGGTAAATCTGGGAAATTTGCATATCGATATACTGTAAAAAATTCAGAATTTTTCGATGCTCCACTGATTTTCAACAATTCTCTGACTGGGCGCAAAAGTTTCTATTTTTGGATAGAATCAAGTCAACTATCATCCATACTATGCCAAAGGCTTTACTTGGCACTTTATTGACACAAAAGCTATAAAACATGATTACTACAGTAGCTTAATCATGTGGACACACAAAAACAGTAGGTAATGGTGTTGGGTTCTCTCCCAACAAGCGCTTTTTTTTAATGCCTTCCTAGCTAGGCATGATGATTTTAATAATGCTCGCATAAAACATAAGAATTGAAACATAATGGGAGAATCATGAAGCATATGAAAAGCACATTTAAGTTTAACCCACCTCCCATGCATAGGGATTTTGTGAGCAAACAACATATGGGAACAAGAATCAACTTGTATAGGAAGGCAGAACAAGCATGACTTCAAAACTTTCAACACATATAGAGGAAACTTGATATTATTGCAATATGTAAAAGCATATATTCCTCCCTCATAATAATTTTCAGTAGCATCATGAATGAATTCAACAATATAACTGTCATATAAAGCAATATTCAAATGATGCATAAGCACACAAATTTCTCTGCTCTCCATATAAGCAAATTTCTTCTCATTCGGAATAGTGGGAGTATCATATGAAACTTGAATACTATAAACTGTTTCCACATTAAAAGAGTAATGTTCAGAAAAAGGGTAATCATAATCATGACAAGTTTTATAAATATAATCATCACTACTTTTTATAACATAAGTGTCATCATAATAATCATCATAAGTAGCAACTTTTTTCTCATCAAAATCAGTTGAAACCTCTTCCAAGATAGTGGAATCATTACTAAATAAAGTCATGACCTCTCCAAATCCACTTTTTCATTATAATAAGATTCAACACTCTCCAAAATAGTGGGATAACTATTATCTAAAGTTGACACTCTTCCCATCCCACTTTCATAAACATTGCAATCATCGTAAGTAGGAGGCATAATATCATCATAATAAATTTGCACATCAAAACTTGGGGGACTAAAAATATCATCAACATTAAACATAGCATCCCCAAGCTTGGGACAAACATTAATTGCAGCAAATAAAATCACAAATATGTCATTCTCATCAAACATAGCATTCCCAAGCTTGGGCCTTTGCATATCGTAAGCATAATCACTCTCATCATTAATAGTATGGATAGCACAAATAGTATAGCAATTATTATCATCACAACTTTCTAAGTTGGTGCCAAAAAGGTTTTCAAGATTATAACAAAGACCATTACTTTCCCAATCATAATCATTACAATGAGTAATTGGCATAACGAAATCATCCTCAATAGTTTCTTCGGACATAGTACCATAAGGTAAAGAATCAATATCATCATCAAGTATATCATCATCTACATTTATTTTTGATTCACTCTCATGAGGCATAACGATAATAGGAGCAACATCATTTGGAATAGATACCTTTTTACCTTTGTTTTTCCGTCTTTTCTTTTTCTTCTTCACATCATGTGTGGGTTTAATCACCCTTTTGGAGCTTCTTATTGATGAGATTGGTTGAATAAAAAGCTCCTCCTCATCACATGATTCATCATAAGAAAAATAGGAGGATATTGGGAAACCTCTTCCCCTTCATTCATATTCTCTTCATCTTTTTGTTTTCTTGTCTTTAAGTAATTGGCAATATAAGGATTTTCAATGCAATTTACCGCACAATACATATAAATTTCCTCTAGATCAAAATCAAGAACTCTCTCAAGGTTATATTCTGAAATACCCTTAGTTATACGTTTCATTTCTTCATATCCCAGAAGCAAACTAAGTTCATTATGATGTGCAAGGGAAATCAAGTCATCACAATTTTTGGACACTATGCGATCATGAAACAATTTGTATTGGAGATTTAAATGACCACGTACATTGCAAAGTTTAAGGATGGCGAAAAAAATTACAATTTTCAGCACAAGCATCTAGCCTCTCTTGCAAACGTTTAGTTTCTAAATGCTTATGCCTCTTGCAAAATCTATCTTCCCTATTTGGTATGTAACAGCAAACTCTATGCACTCCACAAAAATTGACGTGCTTATAAGAAACATTTTTATCATGACTAGTGCAATCATCATTAGTACTATGGATATTCAAAGAATTCATACTAACAACATTGCAATCATGTTCATCATTCAAAGATTTGATGTCAAATATTTTATTGCATTCTCCATCCAGCAATTGAGCACAATTTTATTTTCCATCATTTTCACGAAAGACATTAAAAAGATGAAGCATATGAGGCAACCTCAATTCCATTTTTTTAATTTTCTTTTATAAACTAAACCAGTGATAAAACAAGAAACTAAAAGATTCGATTGCAAGATCTAAAGATATACCTTCAAGCACTAACCTCCCCGGCAACAGCGCCCGAAAAGTGCTTGATGTCTACTATGCAACTTCATCCTTGTAGACGTTATTGGGCCTCCAAGTGCAGTGTTTTGTAGGACTGTAGCAAATTCCCTCAAGTGGATGACCTAAGGTTTATCAATCCATGGGAGGTGTAGGATGAAGATGGTCTCTCTCAAACAACCCTGCAACCAAATAACAAAGAGTCTCTTATGTCCCCAACACACCCAATACAATGGTAAATTGTATAGGTGCACTAGTTCGGCGAAGAGATGGTGATACAAGTGCAATATGGATGGTAGATATAGGTTTTTGTAATCTGAAAATATAAAAACAGCAAGGTAACTAGTAACAAAAGTGAGCGAAAATGGTATTGCAATGCTTAGAAACAAGGCCTAGGGTTCATACTTTCACTAGTGCAAGTTCTCTCAACAATGATGACATAATTAGATCATACAAGAATCCCTTAACGTACAACAAAGAGTCACTCCAAAGTCACTAATAGCGGATAACAAACGAAGAGATTATTGTAGGGTACGAAACCACCTCAAAGTTATTCTTTCTAATCGATCTATTGGGCCATTCCTATAAGTGTCACAAACAACCCTAGAGTTCGTACTAAAATAGCACCTTAAGATACACATCAACCAAAATCCTAATGTCACCTAGATACTCCAATGTCACCACAAGTATCCGCGGGTTTGATTACGATATGCATCACACAAGGTCAAAATCCTCTATTCAAACCAACACAAAGAACTTCAAAGAGCGCCCCAAAGTTTCTACCGAAGAGTCAAGACGAAAACGTGTGCCAACCCCTATGCATAAGTTCACAAGGTCACGGAACCCGCAAGTTGATCACCAAAACATACATCAAGTAGATCACGTGAATATCCCATTGTCACCACAGATAAGCACATGCAAGACATACATCAAGTGTTCTCAAATCCTTAAAGACTCAATCCGACAAGATAACTTCAAAGGCAAAACTCAATCCATTACAAGAAGGTAGAGGGGGAGAAACATCATAAGATACAACTAGAATAGCAAAGCTCGCGGTACATCAAGATCGTGCCAAATCAAGAACACGAGAGAGAGAGAGAGAGAGAGAGAGAGAGAGAGAGAGATCAAACACATAGCTACTGGTACATACCCTTAGCCTCGAGGGTGAACTAATCCCTCCTTATCATGGAGAGCGCCGGGATGATGAATATGGCCACTGGTGATGATTTCCGCCTCCGGCAGGGTGCCGAAACAGGGTCCTGATTGGTTTTTGGTGGCTACAGAGGCTTATGGTGGCGGCGGAACTCCCGATCTCCGTTCTGTTCTGGAGGTTTTGGGATATATAAGAGGTGTTGGCATCGAGAACAAATCAGGGGAGTCCACGAGGGGTCCACAAGGTCGGGGCGCCCCACCCTTGTGGTAGCATCGGGACTCCTCTGGTGCATCTCCGGTACTCCATGAGATTCTTTTGGTCCATAAAGAATCATCGTATAGTTCCAGGTCAATTGGACTCCGTTTGATATTCCTTTCCCGCGAGACTCAAACACAAGGAAAAAACCGAAACTGACACTGGGCTCTAGGTTAATAGGTTAGTCCCAAAAATCATATAAAATAGCATATAAATGCATATAAAACATCCAATATAGATAATATAATAGCATGGAACGATAAAAAATTATAGATACATTGGAGACGTATCAATGGACCACTCAGCATTGCCACTGGTCAGACACAGAGGTGGATCAGACAGCTGCTGCTGACCAGATCGCCAGCGGCCACGGGAAGTGATGATATTGACGATCTTTTGCTATGCTACCACTTATGTCCTTAGTTGTCTTCGTTCCTCTTTGTGTCTTGATGCCAAAGGGGAAGAGGTGTTTAGGGATTTGTCGAGTCACGAGTGCGTCGTATTTTCTTTACCTTTCTCTCTCTTGAACTCTTTTATCGCTTGCTTTGGTTTGTGTTTGTGAGACCTAGAGACTAAGTCATATGGTGTGAGGCATATGCTACCTTATCTTATTTATCCTATATTTATGTCATGTATTATGTTAGTTTTGAGATATTGTGCTTATCTTGTGCCCTATCTTTATGCTCACATGTTTTTCTTTGCATCCTTGTATTTCTCTCTTGTTGATGCAAGTTTGTCGGTCTATAAAATATAGGGGGAGTGTTGATCCTAGTATGTATGTGCTTTTCATTCCAAAAGAATATTTCATTAGTGCACACATATAGGGGGAGCCAGTCTATATTTTGTAGATGTTGGGTTTGCTTATTATCTCTTTATATTCTTGTGAAAATCTCGTATTGTCATCAATCCACCAAAAAGGGGGAGATTGTTGGGGCATATTTCTCCCTTTGTGGTTTTGGTGATTTACAACAATAGTTTGCGGACTAATCGTGTGCATTGAGCATTTCAGATAATTCATCATTTGGCACAAGAAAATCGATGCCCCTCGAAGTTCTAAATAGAAGATGGTTTATTTTCCTTCATTTCTCTTTCGGTGGACTTGAGTCATAGGAATTGCTTTACTATCAAGAGGGTGTCCACTTCGGAGAGGTTTGTGTGGAATCAACACAAACACATCTTTATTTGCACCCTCCGCATATTTTCGCTTCTTTGGAGTATCCATTATGTTCTTTGGAGTGTCTTGGAATGCTGGCAGCGGTAGTACCACGGCTGGCAGCGGTAGTACCGCTTATAGGCGGTAGTAATGCTCCTAGTACCGCTTGTACTACCGCCTCGACTCTGGTCCCAATTTTCGTGTCAGGTTCAGTGGTAGTCCAGCGGTTGTCCCACTGGCATACTCCCGCTAACCCCTTTTTGACCCAGTAGGGCAAGCGGTAGTAGCAATGGCAATAGGAGCAGTAGTACCATGATAGCGCACAAGTATAGGGCATCAATTGTAGCCTTTCTCGATAAGTAAGAGTGTTGAACCCAACGAGGAGCTAAAGGTAGAATTTATATTCTCTCAAGTTCTATCGACCACCGAATACAAGTCTACGCGCACTTAACGTTCGCTTTACCTAGAACAAGTATGAAACTAGAAGTACTTTGTAAGTGTAAAGGGATAGGTCTGCAAGATAATAAAGAACACATAAATAAAAGCTATGGGCTGTTTAGATAAAAAACAATTAAGTTAGTTTTAGTAGAGAGCTTTTTGTCACAAGAAAGTTATTTGTACCTAGGCAATCGATAACTAGACATGTAATCATTATTGCAATTTTATATGAGGGAGAGGCATGAGCTAACATACTTTATCTACTTGGATCATATGCACTTATGATTGGAACTCTAGCAAGCATCCGTAACTACTAAAGATCATTAAGGTAAACCCCAACCTTAGCATTAAAGTATCAAGTCCTCTTTATTCCCATACGCAACAACCCACTTACTCGGGTCTGTGCTTCTGCACTCACGCCACCCACCATAAGCGAATCATGAACATATTGCAACACCCTATAGCGAGGATCCCTCATGCTTGCGTGACACGGAGAGCACCATAGGATAGCACCAATAATAAAATAGACAACTCAAACCAATCACGATCATCAATTAACCCATAGGACAAAACAGATCTACTCAAACATCATAGGATAGCCACACATCATTGGGTAATAATGTATATCATTGAGCACCATGTTTAAGTAGAGATTACAATGGGGAGAAGACGTGTTACACCGCTGCATAGAGGGGGAGATATTTGGTGATGATGGCGGCGAAGTTGTTGGTGTAGATCTCCGTTACAATGATAGCCCCAGCGGCGTTCCTGCGCCACCAGGAGGGAGGGGGAAAGAGCCCCCCTCCTTCTTCTTCTTCCTTGACCTCCTCCCTAGATGGGAGGAGGGTTCCCCCTATGGTTCTTGGCCTCCATGGCGGCGGAGGGGCGGGATCCCCTCTGAGATTGGATCTCTCTCTATTTCCTTCTATTTTTTGCGTTCCTGTTTTCTGGCCTTTCATCGTTTCTTAAATTCCCGGAGATTCATAACTCCGATTGGGCTAAAAATTTAACAAGATTTTTATCCAGATATTAGCTTTCTTGCGGAGAAAGAAGGGAACCAACTGCCTTACATGGGCCCCACAAGCCTCCTGGTCGTGCCCAGGGTAGGGGGCGCGCCCTAGGGCTTGTGGGCCCCTCGGTACCGTCTCGCGTTGATTCTTTTTCCCAAAAAACACAAATACTCCAAAATAAATCTTTGTAAATTTTATCGTGTTTGGACTTTGTTTGGTATGGATATTCTGCAACACAAAAATAATGCAACAAACAGGAACTCGCACTAGGCACTGGATCAATATGTTAGTCCCAAAAATAATATAAAAAGTTGCCAAAAGTATGTAAAAGTTGTATAATATTGGCATGAAACAATCAAAAATTGTAGATACAATGGAGACGTATCATACCAAGCCTGCCACTGCCGCTCACGGCTCTGCCCTCTGAGCCCCCCTGTCTTTCAGTGACAGCTGAGTGGCAGTAGGCGAGTGGTAGTACCGTGTATAGGTCGTAGTACCGCTCTCCCAAGTGGCAGTACTGCTCTGCGCCTCTAGTGCCTCGTGCTGCAACCCCGATGGTAGTACTATTGGGGCGAGCGGTAGTACCGCTCCGGCGGCACTACTTCCTCGAGGGCTTGCCCCTTTGCACCGCATTTCGTGCACTACCACTTGAGCGGTAGTACCACTCCCTTGAGCTGTACTAACACTCTGTGCGGGCTAAAACCTAAGTAATAGTTGGAATTGTTCCCCACTATATAAAGCGGGTCTTATTCCTCTAGAAGACCCACCTCTTCCTCCCCAAACTCCATTGTTGGTCCAAAGCTCATTTTCGCCCGATCTCTCTCCCTAACCAATCAAACTTGTTGGTTTTCTAGGGATTAGTTGAGAAGGCCCCGATCTACACTTCCACCAAGAGATATTTTATCCCCCCCACCCACTAATCCCTTGCGGTTCTTGTTACTCTTGGGTGTTCGAGCACCCTAGATGGTTGAGGTCACCTCGGAGCCACATTCCATTATGGTGACGCTTCGTGCTATTGTTGGGAGCCTCCGATTCGGTTGTGGAGATTGCCCCCAACCATGTTTGTAAAGGTTTAGTCGTTGTCGGTGTCAAAACTGGCCGATCTGGGGTAGGGGGTCCCGAACTATGTGTCTGAGGATCCAAGGTAACATGAGACAAAGGGGACACGATGTTTACCCAGGTTAGGACCCTCTTAATGGAGGTAATACCCTAGTTCCTACTTGATTGACTTTGATGAGTATAGGGGCTACAAGAGTCTATCTACCTCGAGATCGTAATGGATAAACCCTAGTGGTCTAGCCTATGTAAATTCTGATAGCCTTTATTGACTAAACCTTCCAGTTTATATAGACACCAGAGGGGCCTAGGGTTGTATAGAGTCGGTTTATAGGGGAAGGAAACTACACATCTAACGCCAATCTTGCCATCCACGCAAAGGAGAGTCCCATCCGGACACGGGGAAAGATCTTCTGCCTTGTATCTTCACGGCCCACCAGTCCGGCCCATGTCACATAGCCCGGACACTCGAGGACCCCTTAATCCAGGACTCCCTCAGTAGCCCCTGAACCAGTCTTCAATGGCGATGTATTCGGCACGCATACTGTCTTCCGCATTGCAAGGCGGGTTCCTCCTCCCAATACTGTAAAGCAGTCTTCCGAGCAAGAGAACTGTATCCGGCTCTATATAACAGTTACAACCCTCAACCACAAGGGCACAATACTTAATACAAAATAAGGTCTGTCCACTAACAGCTTTTTTGGTGAAACGTTACGTCTAGCCTCTTTATCATTTCGAACCTTTTTCGGCCTCCCGCTTCACGTTTCGAGGCGCAGCCTCTATTGACACGTCCTGTCAAAGCAGAGATCGTGCCCCTTATTGCGGGATTTTCATCAATACGGGTTTGGGTAATCCAACCAAGCCATCCGCACGACCCCTTGGGAACAGGCGAGTTTTAAGGCTTGAGGGGGTGCTCGGTATTCATTGCCTATATAAACGGATAAGGATCCATATTTTTACCCCATGCCTTCCTCCTTTCCCTGCTTTCCCATCCTCGAGCTCCAGCGCCCAAGTTTTGATCTTTCCTACCGCCACCAACCTCTCCAGCCATGTCCAGATCTGGCTCACAGGGCAAGTGGATGGCCTCCTCCGTCACGGAGAAGGACGTCAAGGATCTCCGGGAGGCGAGGTACTTGACCGCGGAAATAGCACACAATCTCCCTGCCAAAGAGCAAGTCATCCCCACACTAGAGCCCGGTGAGAGGGTTGTGTTCATCCCTCACTTTCTCCACGGGTTAGGGTTTCCCCTCCACCCCTTCATCCGCGGCTTGATGTTCTACTACGGGCTAGATTTCCATGATCTAGCCCCGAATTCATTCCTCCACATCTCAGCGTTCATCGTCGTATGTGAGGCGCTACTCCACATCCCCCACACTTCGGCCTCTTGCTAAAAGTCTTCAATGTGAAGCCGAAGGTGGTCGACGGGCAACATGCGGACTGCGGCGGTGCAATGGTGAGCAAGCTCCCCAACACCACTTGGCCCAAAGGGGCCTTCATGGAGACCGTGAAGGTGTGGCAGCAGGAGTGGTTCTACATCACCGAACCCCGCGGTACCAAATGGGTGGCCGCTCCTGAGTTCAGATCCGGGCCCCCTATGCGGATCGCGTCATGGACCAACAAGGGTCTGGACTGGGGTCGACCGACGAAGTGATGATGCTGCGAAAGTGCATCAAGAGTATGATAAACAAGAACACTAGTCTCACCGATGTAATTCAGGTGATGCTCTTCCGCCGGATCCTCCCATGCCAACGCCGGCCTCTCCATATGGGGGAGTTTAATCCGGAGGGCCTCCGTACCCTACAGCGCTTCTTTGGCACAACGCATGAAGAGATCTGGAAATTGCTTTTCAAGGCCCAGAAGACATGGCGAGAAGACTGAAGACATTGGTCTCAACAGCGCGAATCCGGCTACTACGATAAGCATTTTACTTCTGAACACAATTTCGGTCCATAAGTCAAAGGGTATGTTGAGATGTCCATTCCTCATTCAGGGCTGGACAGCGAAGGCAGAGCGGATCAGGTGTCAGGCACCGCTACCCAAAAACCCAACCACTCCTCTGCTAACAAGGATGTTGGTCCCGGCCGTATCAGGCGCCGGAGAAGAAGGCCAAGAAGAAGAGCAAGGAGGCCAAAGGTGGCCTCCGCTGCAAAGGTACTTCGAATGCTATGCCAGGAGAGATTGAGGCTCCCTCCTCCCACGAGGGAGATTAAGACGAAGAGGAGGAGGAGGCAGAAAGCGATTCTCCCCCTAAGGGGAGGAAGAAGAAAAGGGTGGCCTCCGTAGACCCAGAGGCGGAGGCGTCCAAGAGGGGGAAGATATCACTCTCGGACGGCTCGGATTCGGATGCCGAAGCCATCCCCGAGTGGCACCCCAGGTCGAAGCCCCTGGCCGCATCGTAAGTATCCAAGGATGCTTTACATATATCCGGTTTTTATGATTGTAGTTTTAACACTTTATATTGTGTGCTTCAGTCCGTCCCGAGATCTCCCCCAACAATCATCATCGGAGGGGACCTCTCTGGAGTCGGGGATGGTGGAGCGTGAGACACCTCCACGAGCCTCTCCGCCAACCGCCATGGACGACACCGAAGTGTTATCCCAATGGGCCTCTCCGGGCCACGGAGAGGTGCGGGAGGCCGCCAAGACGGCGTCAGAGGGTAATGCCTTGGCCGCCGAGAACATGGGGGCGCAACCCCCATGGAGACTGACGACAGGGGCCCTGACCCGTCCGGCCCCCAGCCGAACACCATTCCGTAGACCCATGTGGCTCCGGAATCGAGCGAGCAACCCCCTTCAAAGGAGGGGGGAGCACCTACTCCGACGGCGATCTCCACTAATCCAGAGGTGCCGAACCCTCTAATGGATGCACAGCAACGTGCTTCCGTCATGGAGGAGCACCGTACCCTGATGGGTACGATGGTTGAGAAGGTTCAGTCCGTCAAAAGCGGGCTAAACGAAGCCTTCATGAGCCTATTAACAGGCTTTGAGGTATGCGATGTAATATTCTTAGCCGTTTTTCATATGCAAAAAATATGCCTGTGTATAGATAGTAGCCCCTGAGACTCTGTTCGGATTTTGAAAGAAAAGTCCGAACAGAGGATCAAGTAATATTCGCAGGAGATAACGTACCTGTCTATTTTGATAAACAACCTTCACTGTTAGCGGTGACCACCCAGGCCGCCGAAGTTTCCGAACTCAAGCAGAAGCTAGAGCTGGCCGATGAGGATATCGTCCGCATTAACAAGCGGTTCGATGAGGCGCAAGGTATGTTTGAAAATTTATTTATACACCTGAAGTCATACGCCAATCCACGGTTTTAAGCTCGTGTGTTGCCCTGATAATGATTATAGGTAGTGCGGCCGAGGTCGAGACCTTGAAGAGCGCCCTTGCCCAAGCCAAGGAGCAGGCAAGGGTGAGCAAAGCGGCCATTGACAAAGCGGTTGCAGATTTAAAGGCCGAGCAGGTCGCCCGCCGCCAGTATGAGGAGCGGGTGACCGAAGTGGAGCAAGAGCTCAAGGACGCCACCGGCAAGTGCGAGGCCTTGGAGGAGAAGAATAAGTCCCAAGCGGTCGATCTTGCCAAGGTTCTCCAAGAGGCCAAGGAGGCGCGGACCGAGTCCCGGGCGGCTCGCGAGGAGATCAAGCAGGCCGAACAGATAGCGGCTGGTAAGCCCATTCTTTTGCAATGTAAATTTGGCAGTTAAAATATGCCTTGCTCACTCGACTGTGGAGTTCTCCAGACGCCTTTGTGGATCTTCCGAAGAGTGCTGCCGACGCCGCATAGTATTTCCGGACCCAAGAGGGAATACAGCGGAGAAGCTCTTCTGGTCGTAGTACCTAGCGCCGGAGTGGCCAACGCTGCTGAACAACCAGACGATGCAGCTGGTGGAGCTGCATAGGATGTCCAGTTTGGCCATGAAGGATATCATAGTCCGGTTGTGGCTAGCCGGACCCATTCCTAGTAGCTACTTCGGCCTAGTCAAGCAGCTCGGCGACGCCTTGCCCCGAGTTGAAGCTGTGAAGCGCTCGGTGTGCATAGAGGGTGCGCGGATGGCCTTTGCCCGTGTCAAGATGCACTGGGCGAAGATGAAGGCCACCGCCGTGGCGGTTGAGGGCCCACCGAAGGCAAGGACCACCGCAAACCAGAGCGATATTTTGAAGAAGTCCTAGAGGGTGCCCGTTTAATAAAGGGTCAATGCTTGAAGGATATGATGTTTGAATGAATGTATCTGGGCTGCCCAGACGTTGTTTTATGAACCAAGTCTTTGTAATATATTTATGCCTTTTATCCGAAACTACTTTCCTCATGTGCGGCCGTTTGTTAATCTTGAGAGTTTGCCAGTCGTCGGCTTTAGCCCCCACGTAGATACTACGGAGGTGTTCGGAATAAGCATGATCACTCTTGACCCAACGTATTGGTCCATAAGGGAGGTGTTTGCGTAGCGAACCAGGCAATCAGACTATGTGGCTTTAGTACTTTCACTTAGCCATAGGAGTTTGGCGGTGGGGCTAGAGATTAGCCCCTAGTGCGTATGCGGCTATCCCAACTAGGAAGCCTTAGACGCGTGACTATGCGAAGGCCAGTCCTTCATATAAACAGAAGAAATCGCAAGAGATTTACATCAAGTCACCGAACCGCTGTCCAACTCATGCCGCATCATGACAGTCAGGTTTTGACTTTATCTACTAAGGCATTTGACCGGAGCGCAGTAGTTATCCGTTTACTACCTTAGCCGAACAAGCGGAACGTAAGGTAGTAACCACAGGAGCCGGGCAACCCAACTATTGACCAAAGACATGATTCAGAGCTGATACATATAATGCAGTATTCGGGACACCGAAGTATACTATAAAAGTGTTCGAACTATTTTTGAAAATATATGTGGCCGAATAGAGCCCCTAGCACTTGAAATCATGCCGAGGTGTATATGCCAATCTCACGTGAAAAGGGAATACAGATTTATGAAATAAACCAATGCCAAATAGGTTTGGACAAAACTATTTCCATTGTAGTCTGATTGATACGTCAAAATGTGCTCTTACAAAGAATGCCATAAGCATCAAGGCTATTTTACATGCCAAGAATTTAATAAGGGAAAGTTGTATACATGTCCTAAAAAGGAAAAGGTGGTCTTGAATATCCTTTGGACACCCTGCCGCATGTTTGTGGCGCTTCTCGCCTTGGTTTAGGATCTTTGAGAGTATCAAATATTGTGTATATAGAAGGGGACTAGAAAAGGGCCCTTGTGCCACCGAAAAGTGATTTGGGTTTAAAGAACCTGAAATATGAGAGCGAAGATAAAAAGGGGAGGAAGAAAAAGAAGAAGGTTAAGGTCCGAATAGGGCCGAGCCGCATTATGGACCTTGTCCTTAGTGTGCCTTTGTCCTTGCCCAAGGTATTTTTAGTGCGTAGTTATGCACGCGCGGTACATATGCCACGATTAGATGGGGGGAGACGGAGGCGGAATTGCTAGTCCAGCTCTGGATGGACCGAGCTGTCGTTCTGCAGGGTAGGCCGGGCTCGTTTGACAGTGTCTAGGGGCTTGATGGCCGAAGAAGTGTTCGGCTTGATAGGGTCGCTCTATACCTCAGCTGCGAGGGCTGTGGTGTGCTCCTCGGTACGGTGGGAGCGCTCCATGTTTCCATTAACTATGATAACGCCGCGGGGTCCAGGCATTTTGAGCTTTAATTAAGCATAATGCGGGACCACATTGAAGCGAGCGGCGGTTTGTCCGAGCAGTGCGTGATAACCACTGCGAAAGGGGACAATGTCGGAGATCAAGTCTTCGCATCGGAAGTTGTCCGGCGAACCAAAAACTACTTCCAATGTTATTGAGCCAGTGTAGCGGGCTTCTACACCGGGTATCACTCCTTTCAAGATGGTGTTAGTAGGCTTGATTCTTGATGGGTCAATACCCATTTTGCGGACCGTGTCTTGATAAATCAAGTTAAGACTACTGCCGCTGTCCATGAGGACTCGGGTGAGATGGAATCCGTCGATGATTGGATCAAGGACCAAAGCTGTCCTTACGATCAAAGGTGATCGGACAGGCCGACCAGGGGTTGAATTTTGGGGCGACTGGGTCTACGGTGTAGACTTGAAGGAAATATGCCCTACAGGCTATAATAAAGTTGTTATTTATATTTCCTTATATCATGATAAATTTTTATTATTTATGCTAGAATTGTATTAACCGGAAACTTAGTACATGTGTGGATACGTAGACAAACAGAGTGTCCCTAGTATGCCACTACTTGACTAACTCGTTAATCAAAGATGGTTAAGTTTCCTAACCATAGACATGTGTTGTCATTTGATGAACGGGATCACATCATTAGAGAATGATGTGATGAACAAGACCCATCCGTTAGCTTAGCATAATGATCGTTTAGTTTTATTGCTATTGCTTTCTTCATGACTTATACATATTCCTCTAACTATGAGATTATGCAACTCCCGAATACCGGAAGAACACTTTGTGTGCTATCAAACATCACAACGTAACCGGGTGATTATAAAGATGCTCTACAGATGTCTCCGAAGGTGTTTGTTGAGTTGTCATCGATCGAGATTAGGATTTGTCACTCCGTGTATCGGAGAGGTATCTCTGGGCCCTCTTGGTAATGCACATCACTATAAGCCTTGCAAGCAATGTGACTAATGAGTTAGTTACGGGATGATGCATTACGGAACGAGTAAAGAGACTTGCCGGTGACGAGATTGAACTAGGTATGATGATACCGACGATCGAATCTCAGGCAAGTAACATACCGATGACAAAGGGAATGGCGTATGTTGTTATGCGGTTTGACCGATAAAGATCTTCGTAGAATATGTAGGAACCAATATGAGCATCCAGGTTCCGCTATTGGTTATTGACCGGAGATGTGTCTCGATCATGTCTACATAGTTCTCGAACCCGTAGGGTCCGCATGCTTAACGTTCAATGTTGATTTGTATTATAAGTTATGTGATTTGATGACCGAAGTTTGTTCGGAGTCCCGAATGAGATCACAGACATGATGAGTAGTCTCTAAATGGTCTAGAGGTAAAGATTGATATATTGGACGAAGGTATTCAAACACCGAAAAGGTTTCGAGACATTTCAGATATTTATCGGGGAACCGAGGGGTTACCGGAACCCCCCGGGGAAGTTATGGGTCTTGATGGGCCATAAGGGAGTAGGAGAGGGAAGGCCACAAGGTGGCGCGTCCCCCTCTCCAAGGCAGTCTGAATTGGACTAGGGGGAGGGGCGCGACCCCCTCTTTCGTTCCCCTCTCCCTCTCCTTCCCTCCTTCCCCTTCATGGAATAGGAAAGGTAATCCAACTAGGATTGGGTATCCTAGTTGGACTCCCCCCTTGGCGCGCCCTCCTTGGTTGTCGGTCTCCTCCTCCTCCTCCTTTATATATGTGGCCAGGGGGCACCCCAAAGCACAACATACAATCTCTTAGCCGTGTGCGGTGCCCCCTCCATAGTTTAACACCTCGGTCATAACGTCGTAGTGCTTAGGCGAAGCCCTACTCCGGTAACTTCATCATCATCGTCACCACGCCATCGTGCTGACGGAACTCTCCCTCGACCCTCTACTGGATCAAGAGCTCGAGGGACGTCATCATGCTGAACGTGTGCTGAACATGGAGGTGCCGTACGTTCGGTACTTGGATCGGTTGGATCGTGAAGACGTTCGACTACATCATCTGCGTTACTAAACGCTTCCGCTTTTGGTCTACGAGGATACGTGGACACACCCTCCCGTCTTCTTGCTATGCATCTCCTAGATAGGTCTTGCGTGATCGTAGGAAATTTTTTGAAATACTACGTTCCCCAACAAGACGTCCCTTAGTGCACGCTTGTGTTCCCTCTTGGGGATATGTGTGGAATATATCATGTTTACTGTTTTCATCTCAGGGGGGAATTTCTTATGTCCCCCTGTGTTCGGTGGGCGATGCTCTTCATCGTCCTCGCTTGGCGGGCCTTTCCCCTTGTGTTCAGTGTTTAACTTACCATCCTGTTTAAAGACCCAACAATTTCTGTTAGAATGGTTGGCAGGATTGTCAGGGGCGCCATGAATCTAGCAAGGCCGATCGAGTATTTTGTCCAAACTAGATGGACCATCTTTGTTTCCTTTGAATGGTTTCTTCCGCTGACCGGATTTAGAACCACTGAATCCGGCGTTGATCGCCGTGTCTTTGGTATCTTCATTGTTGCTTCGACGCTTGTGTTTGTTGCGTCGTGGCCTACCGTTGCCGTTTATGGCTTCAGAGGTGCCAGGGTTGCTGGTACTCTTGCTTCTACGAGCTAACCAACTGTCTTCTCCCACGCAAAAGTGGGTCATGAGTGCGGTAAGAGCTGCCATGGACTTTGGTTTTTCTTGACCAAGGTGTCGGGTGAGCCATTCATCACGGACACTATGTTTAAAGGCCGCTGTCGGTGTCAAAACCGGCGGATCTCGGGTAGGGGATCCCGATCTGTGCGTCTAGGCTGATGGTAACAGGAAGCAAGGAACACAATGTTTCCCCAGGTTCGGGCCCTCTCGATGGAGGTAAAACCCTACTTCCTGCTTGATTAATATTGACGATATGAGTAGTACAAGAGTAGATCTACCACGAGATCATAGAGGCTAAATGATGGGGAACGTAGTAATTTCAAAAAATTTCCTACGAACACGCAAGACCATGGTGATGGCATAGCAACGAGAGGGGAGAGTGTTCGTCCACGTACCCTCGTAGACCGAAAGCGGAAGCGTTATAACAACGCGGTTGATGTAGTCGTACGTCTTCACGATCCGACCGATCCAAGCACCGAGCGTCACGGCACCTCCGAGTTACGCACACGTTCAGCTCGATGGCGATCCCGGACTCGATCCAGCAAAGTGTCGGGATGAGTTCCGTCGACCTGACGGCGTGGTAGCGATGTTGATGCTCCACCGACGCAGGGCTTCGCCTAAGCTCATGACGATATGACTTCTCCGGCGCAGGCTTCGCCTAAGCTCTGACGATATGACCGAAGTGGAATATGGTGGAAGGGGCACCGCACACGGCTAAGGAACGATCCGTAGATCAACTTGTGTGTTCTAGGGTGCCCCTGCCCCGTATATATAAAGGAGCCAAGGGGAGGGGCTGGCCGGCCAAGAGGGGCGCCGCCAGGAGTCCTACTCCTCCGGGAGTAGGATTCCCCTCAATCCTAGTTGGATTAGGATTCCCGAGAGGAAAGAGAGAGGGGGGCGGCCCACCTTTCCTAGTCCTAATAGGACTAGGGGAAGGGGGCGCGACCACCTAGGGCTGGCCCTTTCTCCTTTCCACCAAGGCCCACTATGGCCCATGTAGTTCCGGGGGTTCGGTAACCTCCGGTACTCGATAAATTCGATTTCACTCGGAACACTTCCGATGTCCAAATGTAGGCTTCAATATATCAATCTTTATGTCTCGACCATTTGAGACTCCTCGTCATGTCCGTGATCACATCCGGGACTCGAACAACCTTGGTGCATCAATACTTATAAACTCATAATGAGCATCATCGAAGCGTTAAGCGTGCGGACCCTACGGGTTCGAGAACTATGTAGACATGACCTAGAACCATTCTCGGTCAATAACCAATAAGCGGAACCTGGATGCCCATATTGGTTCCTACATATTCTCTGAAGATCTTTATCGGTCAAACCGCATAACGACATCGTTGTTCCTTTGTCATCGGTATGTTACTTACCCGAGATTCGATCGTCGGTATCCAATACCTAGTTCAATCTCGCTACGGTAAGTCTCTTTACTCGCTCAGAATACATCATCTCACAACTAACTCATTAGTTGTAATGCTTGCAAGGCTTAAGTGATGTGTATCACCGAGAAGGCCTAGAGATACCTCTTCGACAATCGTAGTGACAAAACCTAATCTCGAAATCGCCAACCCAACAAGTACCTTTGGAGACACCTGTAGTACTCCTTTATAATCACCCGATTCGTTGTGACGTTTGGTAGTACCAAAGTGTTCCTCCGTAAACGGAGTTGCATAATCTCATAGTTACAGGAACATGTATGGGTCATGAAGAAAGCATTAGCAACATACTAAGCGATCAAGTGCTAATCTAACGGAATGGGTCATGTCAATCACATCATTCTCCTAATGATGTGATCCCATTAATCAAATGACAACACATGTCTATGGTTAGGAAACATAACCATCTTGATTAATGAGCTAGTCTTGTAGAGGCATACTAGTGACTATCTGCTTGTCTATGTATTCACACATGTATTATGTTTCCGGTTAATACAATTCTAGCATGAATAATAAACATTTATCATGGTATAAGGAAATAAATAATAACTTTATTATTGCCTCTAGGGCATATTTCCTTCAGTCTCCCACTTGCACTAGAGTCAATAATCTAGATTACATAGTAATGATTCTAACACCCATGGAGTCTTGGTGCTGATCATGTTTTGCTCGTGGAAGAGGCTTAGTCAGCGGGTCTGCAACATTCAGATCCGTATGTATTTTGCAAATCTCTATGTCTCCCACTTGGACTTGGTCCCGAATGGAATTGAAGCGTCTCTTGATATGCTTGGTCCTCTTGTGAAATCTGGATTCCTTTGCCAAGGCAATTGCACCATATTGTCACGAGAAGATCTTCATCGGTCCCGATGCACTAGGTATGACACCTAGATCGGAAATGAACTCTTTCATCCGACTCCTTCATTTGCTGCTTCAAGCAGCTATGTACTCCGCTTCACATGTAGATCCCGCCACGGCGCTTTGTTTAGAACTGCACCAACCGACAGCTCCACCGTTTAATAAAAACACGTATCCGGTTTGCGATTTAGAATCGTCCGGATCGGTGTCAAAGCTTACATCGGCGTAACCATTTACGACTAGCTCTTTGTCACCTCCATATCGAGAAACATATCCTTAGTCCTTTTCGGTATTTCAGGATGTTCTTGACCGCTGTCCATGATCCACTCTGGATTACTTTGGTACCTTCCTGCCAAGCTTACAGCTAAGCATCGTCAGTCTGGTACACAGCATTGCATACATGATAGAGCCTATGGCTGAAGCATAGGAACATCTTTCATTTTCTCTCTATCTTCTGCTGTGGTGGGACATTGAGTCGACTCAATCTTACACCTTATAATGGTAAAAACCTTTCTTTGCCTGATCCATTTTGAACTTTTCAAAACTTTATCAAGGTATGTGCTTTGTGAAAGTCCATTAAGCGTCTTGATCTATCTCTATAGATCTTGATGCCCAATATGTAAGCAGCTTCACCAAGGTCTTTCATTGAAAAACTTTTATTCAAGTATCCTTTTATGCTATCCAGAAATTCTATATCATTTCCAATCAATAATATGTCGTCCACATATAATATTAGAAATGCTCTGAGCTCCCACTCACCTTTTTGTAAATCTGAGGCTTCTCCAAAAGTCTCATATAAACCCATATGCTTTGATCACACTATCAAAGCGTTTATTCCAACTCGAGAGGCTTGCACGGACCATAAATTGATCGCTGGAGCTTGCACACTTTGTTAGTACCCTTTGGATCGACAAAACCTTCTGGTTGCATCATATACAACTCTTCTTCTAGAAATCCATTCAAGAATGCAGTTTTACATCCATTTGCCAAATTTCATAATCATAAAATGCGGCAATTGCTAACATGATTCGGACAGACTTAAGCATCGCTACGGGTGAGAAAGTCTCATCGTAGTCAACCCCTTGAACTTGTCGAAAACCTTTACGCAACAAGTCGAGCTTTGTAGAACAGTTATATTACCATCGGCGTCAGTCTTCTTCTTAAAGATCCATTTATTTTCAATGGCTTGCCGATCATCGGGCAAGTCAACCAAAGTCCATACTTTGTTCTCATACATGGATCCCATCTCAGATTTCATGGCTTCCAGCCATTTTTGAATCTGGGCTCACCATCGCTTCTTCATAGTTTGTAGGTTCGCCATGGTCAAGTAACATGACTTCCGAATAAGATTACCGTACCACTCTGGTGTGTATTTTACTCTGGTTGACCTTGAAGTTCAGAGTAACTTGATCTGAAGCTTCATGATCATCATCATTAGTTTCCTCACTAATTGGTGTAGTTGTCACAGAACCATTTCTTGTGATGAACTACTTTCCAATAAGGGAGCAGATCTGATTATCTCATCAAGTTCTACTTTCCTCCCACTCACTTCTTTCGAGAGAAACTCCTTCTCTAGAAAGGATCCGAATTAACAACGAAAATCTTGCCTTCAGATCTGTGATAGAAGGTGTACCCAACAGTCTCCTTTGGGTATCCTATGAAGACACATTTTCCGATTTGGGTTCGAGCTTATCTGGTTGAAGTTTCTTTACATAAGCATCGCAGCCCCAAACTTTAAGAAACGACAACTTTGGTTTCTTGCCAAACCACAGTTCATAAGGCGTTGTCTCAGCGGATTTTGATGGTGTCCTATTTAACGTGAATGCGGCCGTCTCTAAAGCATAACCCCAAAGCGATAGCGGTAAATCGAAATAGACATCATAGATCGCACCATATCTAGTAAAATACGATTCGACGTTCGGACACACCATTTCTCTGTGGTGTTCGGGTGGCGTGAGTTGCGTAAACTATTGCACATTGTTTCAAATGTAAACCAAACTCGTAACTCAAATATTCTCCTCCACGATCAGATCGTAGAAACTTTATTTTCTTGTTACGATGATTTTCCACTTCACTCTGAAATTCTTTGAACTTTTCAAATGTTTCAGATTTGTGTTTCATTAAGTAGATATACCCATATCTACTCAAATCATCTGTGAAGGTGAGAAAATAACGATATCCGCCACGAGCTTCAACATTCATCGGACCACATACATCAGTATGTATGATTTCCAACAAATCTGTTGCTCTCTCCATATAACGGAGAACGGTGTTTTAGTCATCTTGCCCATGAGGCACGGTTCATAAGTACCAAGTGATTCATAATCAAGTGATTCCAAAAGTCCATCGTATGGAGTTTCTTCATGCGTTTTACACGATATGACCTAAACGGCGATTGCCACAAATAAGTTGCACTATCATTATCAACTCTGCATCTTTTGGCTTCGACATTATGAATATGTGTATCATTACTGTCGAGATTCAACAAGAATAGACCATTCTTCAAGGGTGCATGACCATAAAAGATATTACTCATATAAATAGAACAACCATTATTCTCTGATTTAAATGAATAACCGTCTCGCATCAAACAAGATCCAGATATAATGTTCATGCTCAACGCGGCACCAAATAACAATTATTTAGGTCTAAAACTAATCCGAAGGTAGATGTAGAGGTAGCGTGCCGACCGGGATCACATTGACTTTGGAACCATTTCCCACGCAGCATCGTCACCTCGTCCTTTGCGATGCTCGTCTATTCCGTAGTCCTGTTTGAGTTGCAAATATTAGCAACAAAACCAGTATCAAATACCAGGTGCTACTACGAGCTCTAGTAAGGTACACATCAATAACATGTATATCACATATACCTTTGTTCACCTTGCCATCCTTCTTATCCGCCAAATACTTGGGGCAGTTCCGCTTCGAGGTCGATCGCTTGTAGTAAAACACTCGGTTTCAGGTTTAGGTCCAGACTTGGGTTTCTTCTCTTGATCAGCAACTTTCTTGCTGTTCTTTTGAAGTTTCCTTCTTCTTTCCTTTGCCCTTTTCTTGAAACTAGTGGTCTTGTTGACCATCAACACTTGATGCTCTTTCTTGATTTCTACCTCCATGCTTTTAGCATTGCGAAGAGCTCGAGAATTGTTTTGGTCATCCCTTGCATATTATAGTTCATCACAAAGCTCTTGTAGCTTGGTGGCGATGATTGGAGAATTCATCAATGACACTATCATCCGGAAGATTAACTCCCAGCTGAATTAAGTGATTATTATACCCGGACATTTTGAGTATGTGCTCATTGACGTAACTATTCTCCTCCATCTTGCAGCTATAGAACTTATTGGAGACTTCATATCTCTCAATCCGGGCATTTGCTTGAAATATTAACTTCAACTCTGGAACATCTCATATGCTCCATGACGTTCAAAACGTCGTTGAAGACCCGGTTCTAAGCCGTAAAGCATGGCACATGAACTATTGAGTAGTCATCAGCTTTGCTTTGCGGACATTCACAACTTCGGCTCAGCTCCTGCGGCGAGCTCTGTCACCAGCGGTGCTTCCAGGATGTAATTTTTACGTGCAGCAATGAGGATAATCCTCAAATTACGGACCCAGTCCGTGTAATTGCTACCATCATCTTTCAACTTTGCTTTCTCAAGGAACGCATTAAAATTCAACGGAACAACAAAGACGAGCCATCTATCTACAGATAAACATAGACAAGCAAAATACTATCGGTACTAAGCTCATGATAAATTTAAGTTTAATTAATCATATTAAAAACTCCCACTTAGACAGACATCTCTCTAGTTATCTAAGTGATTACGTGATCCAAATCAACTAAACCATGTCCGATCATCACGTGAGATGGAGTAGTTTCAATGGTGAACATCACTATGTTGATCATATCTACTATATGATTCACGTTCGACCTTTCGGTCTCCGTGTTCGAGGCCATATCTGTTATATGCAAGGCTCGTCAAGTTTAACTGAGTATTCATGCGTGCAACTGTTTTGCACCGTTGTAGATGGACGTAGAACTTATCACACCGATCATCACGTGGTGTGCGGGTACTACTGAACTTTGGCAGCGGTGCATACTCAGGAGAACACTTCTTGATAATTTTAGTGAGAGATCATCTTATAATGCTACCGTCAATCAAAGCAAGATAAGATGCATAAAGGATAAACATCACATGCAATCAATATAAGTGATATGATATGGTCATCATCATCTTGTGCTTGTGATCTCCATCGCTGAAGCACCGTCATGATCACCATCGTCACCGGCGCGACACCTTGATCTCCATCGTAGCATCGTTGTCGTCTAGCCAACTATTGCTTCTCGACTATCGCTACTGCTTAGTGATAAAGTAAAGCAATTACATGGCGTTGCATTTCATACAATAAGCGACAACCATATGGCTCCTGCCGATTGCCGATAACTTCGGTTACAAAACATGATCATCTCATACAATATAGCATCACGTCTTGACCACATCACATCACATCATGCCCTGCAAAAACAAGTTAGACGTCCTCTACTTTGTTGTTGCAAGTTTTACGTGGCTGCTACGGGCTGAGCAAGAACCGTTCTTACCTACGCATCAAAACCACAGCGATAGTTTGTCAAGTTGGTGCTGTTTTAACCTTCGCAAGGACCGGGCGTATACACTCAGTTCAACTAAAGTGAGAGAGACAGACACCCGCCGGTCACCTTTAAGCAACGAGTGCTCGGGCGGTGAAACCAGTCTCGCGTAAGCGTCTGGCGTAATGTCGGTCGGGCCGCTTCATCTCACAATACCGCTGAACCAAAGTATGACATGCTGGTAAGCGGTATGACTTATATCGCCCACAACTCACTTGTGTTCTACTCGTGCATATGACATCAACGCATAAAACCAGGCTCGGATGCCATCGATGGGGAGCGTAGTAATTTCAAAAATTTCCTACGAACACGCAAGACCATGGTGATGGCATAGCAACGAGAGGAGAATGTTCCGTCCACGTACCCTCGTAGACCAAAAGCGGAGCGTTATAACAACGCGGTTGATGTAGTCGACGTCTTCACGATCCGACCGATCCAAGCACCGAGCGTCGGCACCTCCGAGTTACGCACGTTCAGCTCGATGGCGATCCCGGACTCCGATCCAGCAAAGTGTCGGGGATGAGTTCCGTCAACCGACGGTGTGGTGGCGATGTTGATGCTCCACCGATGCGGGGCTTCGCCTAAGCTCATGACGATATGACTTCTCCGGCGCAGGCTTCGCCTAAGCTCTCTGACGATATGACGAAGTGGAATATGGTGGAAGGGGCACCGCTGCGGCTAAGGAACGATCCGTAGATCAACTTGTGTGTTCTAGGGTGCCCCTGCCCCGTATATAAAGGAGCCAAGGGGAGGGGCTGGCCGGCCAAGAGGGGCGCGCCAGGAGTCCTACTCCCTCGGGAGTAGGATTCCCCTCAATCCTAGTTGGATTAGGATTCCCGGAGAAAAGAGAGAGGGGGCGGCCCACCTTTCCTAGTCCTAATAGGACTAGGGAAGAAGCGGCGACCACCTAGGGCTGGCCCTTTCTCCTTTCCACCAAGGCCCACTATGGCCCATGTAGTTCCCGGGGGTTCGGTAACCTCCGGTACTCCGGTAAATTCGATTTCACTCGGAACACTTCCGATGTCAAATGTAGGCTTCAATATATCAATCTTTATGTCTCGACCATTTGAGACTCCTCGTCATGTCCGTGATCACATCCGGGACTCGAACAACCTTGGTGCATCAATACTTATAAACTCATAATGAACTGTCATCGAAGCGTTAAGCGTGCGGACCCTACGGGTTCGAGAACTATGTAGACATGACCTAGAACCATTCTCGGTCAATAACCAATAGCGGAACCTGGATGCCCATATTGGTTCCTACATATTCTCTGAAGATCTTTATCGGTCAAACCGCATAACGACATCGTTGTTCCCTTTGTCATCGGTATGTTACTTACCCGAGATTCGATCGTCGGTATCAATACCTAGTTCAATCTCGTTACGTAAATCTCTTTACTCGCTTCTGTAATACATCATCTCACAACTAACTCATTAGTTGTAATGCTTGCAAGGCTTAAGTGATGTGTATCACCGAGAAGGCCTAGAGATACCTCTCCGACAATCGGAGTGACAAAACCTAATCTCGAAATCGCCAACCCAACAAGTACCTTTGGAGACACCTGTAGTACTCCTTTATAATCACCCGATTCGTTGTGACGTTTGGTAGTACCAAAGTGTTCCTCCGGTAAGCAGGAGTTGCATAATCTCATAGTTACGAGGAACATGTATGGGTCATGAAGAAAGCATTAGCAACATACTAAACGATCAAGTGCTAATCTAACGGAATGGGTCATGTCAATCACATCATTCTCCTAATGATGTGATCCCATTAATCAAATGACAACACATGTCTATGGTTAGGAAACATAACCATCTTCGATTAATGAGCTAGTCTTGTAGAGGCATACTAGTGACTATCTGTTTGTCTATGTATTCACACATGTATTATGTTTCCGGTTAATACAATTCTAGCATGAATAATAAACATTTATCATGGTATAAGGAAATAAATAATAACTTTATTATTGCCTCTAGGGCATATTTCCTTCGGGTTATGGAAGAAGCTGTTCTGCCTTGTACCCCACAACCAGGGAGAATCCCTATGTCAGGTGGGCGGGGCCGAAGTATGGCGCATTGCCGAGACCGGATACCTATCCGGCACTCCCAAGAAGGCACCAGAGAACTGGACTTCAGAGTGGTTCTACATTGACGACGTTCCCCTTCCGGATCCAATCCGGACAGGTCTCCCAAGTTCATAATGCCCAGCGAGGGCATCGCGTCTAAGCGGCGCCCGAGGCCCCAAGAGGAGGATACCAGGAAATACATTACGATGAGCAGGATAAAATTCTTGACCATATCCGGATGGCGATAGTCGAGGTTATGGCAATATGCATATCTGAGTGCAATCACTTCAATATCGGGGGAAGCCCATGTGGCACTTCAACGGGGAAGATGATGCCACCCGCTGTGGCCGTAAGGGTCAGGACTCCGCCACTACTCTGGCAAGGATATTGTCCGATTTATACAAAGGGGAAGAGGAGGAATTCCTTCACATCAAACCGCGAGATGGATTCTCTGTGCACAACCCCCCAAACTAGGTAAGTTGTCATTCCATTCCCCGCGTCACTTATTGTGGCGTTCTTCGCTAAGGTTATCTGCCTCGATATTCCCGAGCAGGAACTGAGGAGGGCCGTAGAAGGAATCTCCAGTCCCTCCCCGTAGCTAGAGGACCCCGGAAGGGCCCTAGATCCAGGACTCGAAGAAGATCCGGATATTACCGTGGAGCTTGTCAACGAGGTATTTTATCAAGCGAGCTGCGATGGCGTCTCAGTTGCCATTATGGCCGACTATCCCGGACTGCTGCCTACGTCGCGTGTAAGCCAAGCCGAAAAACCCTATCCTCCGAAGAGGACTCCCTTCAGATGTCATGCCTTACCCTTGAAGTGTCGTGTTTTTGCGAAGCAGCGGCGGGCGTGGGGCGAGCCCCTAGGGACTCGTCGACCAAGGGCGTCCGGATCGGGCAGGCTCAAGAGGAAGGCGATGAAGGTCGACTTCGCCGCTCTGAGAGGTAAGGCAAAACCTGTGCTGCGATTATGGTATTTTTGAAGTATAACGGCGCCCTTTGTGTCTGGCGGGAAGAGGAGCAGCGGACTATATCCGGGATCACTGCCAGCGATGCCTCCACCGGTCGGATTCGGAATCGGCCGAGGCGGGGCGGGGCGGGGCGATGCCGCATAGTTCTCCGGCGGAGGATGCGGATATGCTCTCGCCACGAATTCCAAAGTAGAGGCGCCATGAATCACCGGCGTCGACGGGCGTGCCAGAACAACATTTTTTCGAAGAGGCATTTAACGCCTTCAATTTGGGAGACGCATACATCCGAGCTGCTCAAAGGCGGGCTTGCGGCGGCGGACCAGAATACCAAAGATATCTGGGTAAGAAAATTTGATAACCATGTGTAGCAGTAGCCCTGAGACTTGAAGCGGTTGGAACAACTGTTTTAAGGATCAATTATACACAGTCCTTGTAGATAAGAATGAGCAATTGTCTCGGGGAGCTGGAGGAGTGCAAGGCCGAGTGAGGGCCACAGTTGCCAAGTTAGAGGAATCCCAAAAGCCCTCATCTGGTAACATTTGTCGCAATTGTACGAAGATGCACCAGTTAGTAAATGGCTGATATGACAAGTCTAACAGAAAATTCTGCACACAATCCCGGGGTGAATCCGGAGGACGTAAGAGATGATGAATCACATCTCAAAAGGAAGCTGAAGGCTGGCGAGCACATTCTTACGCAAGTTAGGCAGGAGAAGAACAATCTTCAAGATGCCAAAGGCCAGCTGGACATGGAGTTAAAAGACGTCCGCGCTCAGCTGGCGGACTCCGTGAAGGAGAACAAAAGGCTTCGACGTGGCATTTACGGTAAGTTCCTAGACGAACTGTAGTATAGTTCGGCGCAGAAGTACATTGAAAGGATTTTGCTTGTAGGAATGTTAACGGGTCGCCCTGAGGAGGAGATGCCCTCATCTGCAGGCGATTTACTACAAGACCTCTTACAATTGCACAAGCGAGCTCGGCAGGTGATGCAGGGCGTTGCTTAGGCCTTGTGGCCATCAAGCTTCCTGCCGAATGGCATGGGGGAGCTTGTGGATATGCTTCAAGGAGCACGGCGGCGCTTCCGATTGTGGAAGATGTCGGCCTGCCGACAAGGTGCAAGAGAAGCACAGGCTATGGTGAAGATCGCTACACCAAGCTGGACCCGAACCATATAGCGAAGTCGGACGGCGGGGCGGATGGGCAAGAAAATCCGTGAGCCGGTATATGACTAGCTAGCGTTAGCATAAGTATTCTCAACAGGATTGTAAGCTAGATAGCACTGTTGGATGGTATAGAGGAGGAATATAGTTAGTCAAGTGACTGTGTAATTCAATGGACATAAGTAGTCCCTAGCGGATTAAAATCATTTGTCATGTCGGACCTTTTAAGCTTCAGCCCCGGATCCTATAGTCAGGGTGTGTCCGAATACCCACTCAGTTATACAGAACCGGGGTATGCGTGGACACCAGGCGTAGGGGTCATAAGTGCTTGAACAGACAAGTACCCAACTAGTTGTGTTATATTACTTGGATAGTAAGAAATATCTTCCAGGGAGAATAGTTCCGTTAGGGGTTCCTTTCCCTGGGTACGCATGCGATGATGCACATGTCCGAACTGCGAACAAGGGCGCAGGATACAAAACTTCTGGGGATTGACGTTGTAATAAACGAATACATCTTTTGTTCAGCGACCGAATATTCTCTTAATGAAGCTAGCTTTCGGCTTCACCCAGTCTGAGGTATACATCCGGCTGAACCGGCAGTAACAATCGCAGAGGTGCTCCCCTTATGCCCTAGCTGATTTAACGGGAATGTAGGGCATAAACACAAGAGCCAGGCAACCCAGCTTGGCCACATCTTAAGTCATATCGGTGCATATAATGGTGAAGAAAAGGCACATATGGAAAAAGAAACGCATATGTGATGGGCAAAAAGCCATTAGAGTAATTATTTTTAGCTTCCGTATAGGAAGCCCCCGGGTATTACTGACACACATAGTGCGTCTGGAAGGATCCGGGAGTCTGTACTATATTAAATACTTTGTGTGAAGAGGAAAAAAGGTCGAGAAAGGAAAAGGGAGGCAGCATAATTGAAAAGGAGGGGGTAAGGAGACGAACACTTAGTTCGGCGCTAGGCGATCTCCGGAGTCTGGCCGCGTTCCATGGGTTCGGGCTTGAGTCTGTTATCGGATGCATTACGTAAGTGGTACGCTCCTCCGGTGAGAACTTTGTCAATGACGAAGGGACCTTCCCACTTGGGTTTGAGCTTGTCCTTCTTCTTCTCCGGTAGGAGTAGAATGAGCTCACCAATATTATAAGTTTTGGCCCGCACTTCTCTGCTTTGGTATCATCGAGCCTGCTGTTGATAGAATGTGAAGCGGGCTTTTGCAACGTCGCGCTCCTCCTCCAGGGCATCCAAGTTATCCTACCGATCTAACTCGGCTTCCTTCTCTTCGTACAGGCGTATGCGTGGCGAATCATGTATTATGTTGCAGGGTAGTATAGCTTCCGCGCCGTATACCATAAAAAATGGTGTATATCCGGTGGTGCGATTCAGCGTGGTCCGCAGCCCCCAGAGTACGGAGTCGAGCTCCTCGACCCAGTGCGTATCTGACTCTGTCAAGGATCACACTAGTCTGGGTTTGATGTCGCTCATGATGAGACCGTTTGCCCGTTCGACCTGGCGGTTTGTTTGGGGATGGTAGGCGGGCGTGGTCGAGCTTAATGCCCATTTGCCACACCAAGTTTTCACTTCGCCGGCTATGAAATTGGAGCCATTATCGGTGATGATCTTTGTGGAGGGCCGCCGTGTCGATTATGCGACCCGGATATGAAGTCTATTATTGGTCCGGATTCGGCCGTTTTAACTGGTTTGGCTTCTATCCATTTGGTGAACTTGTCCACCATGACCAACAAGTATTTTTTATTATGGCTTCACCCTTTAAGGGGTCCGACCATGTCTAGCCCCCAGACCGCAAAGGGCCAAGTTATGGGGATTGTTTGGAGAGCGGTAGGGGGCATATGACTCTGATTGGCAAAGAGTTGGCAACCAGCGCGGTGTTGGACAAGGTCTGTCGTCTGCTTTCGGGCCGTCGTCCAATAGAAAACCTGTCTGAAGGCTTTGCTGACTAGTGCTCGAGCCGCGGCGTGGTGTCCGCTCGGTCCGGCATGGATTTCAGCCAAGAGCTGCCGCCCTTCCTCTTCGGAGATGCATCTTTGGAGCACTCTGGTCGCACTTTTCTTGTAGAGTTCCCCTTCATGGACTTTGTAAGCTTTAGAACGCCGGACGATGCGGCGTGCTTCATTTTGGTCTTCGGGGAGCTCCTGCCTATTTAGGTAGGCCAAGAAGGGCTTGGTCCACGGGGCGATTACAGCCATGATTTCGTGGGCTGAAGATGTTATTCGGTGGTGGAGCCTCCGATTATGTCGATAGTTGAATCTGGGGTGTGTTCGGATCCATGCTAGTATTGCGGACTCCTTCCCATACTACGGATGGCTTGAACAGCCTTCGAGGAATATGTTAGGTGGGACAGGTCGCGTTCAGCGCCGATCTTGAACAGGGCGTCCGTCGCTTGGTTGTTTTCTCGAGCCACATGGTGGAATTCGAGCCCCTCGAACCGAGCTGACATTTTGAGGACGGCATTACGGTAGGCCGCCATTTTTGGATCCTTGGCGTCAAAGTCTCCGTTGATTTGTGATATTGCGAGGTTTGAATCCCCGCGCACTTCCAGGCATTGAATGCCCATAGAGACTGCCATCCGGAGACCGTGCAACAGAGCCTCATATTCGGCCGCATTGTTGGAGTCTATGTATGATATTTGGAGGACGTACTGGATCGTGTCTCCGGTGGGAGACGTCAGGACTACACCTGCTCCCAATTCGGCCAGCATTTTAGAGCCGTCGAAGTGCATGATCCAGTTAGAGTACGGACCGTACTCTTTAGGGAGTTCGGCTTCTGTCCATTCGGCGACAAAGTCAGCCAGTACTTGCGACTTGATGGCCCGCCGTGGTTTGTATGTTATGTCGAACGGAAGGAGCTCGATGGCCCATTTAGAATCCGGCCCGTAGCGTCGCGGTTATTTATTATGTCATTGAGTGGTACTTTGGAGGCCACCTTAATCGAACACTCTCGAAAGTAGTGTCGTAGCTTCCGGGATGCCATGAAGACCGCGTATGCTATTTTTTGATAGTGTGGGTATCGGGATTTGCATGGGGTGAGAACCGTGGATATGTAATAAACCAGCTTCTGGAGCGGGAATTTGTATCCGTCAGCCTCTCGTTCGACGACGAGCACTGCGCTTACAACTTGATGTGTTGCAGCTATGTACAGCAGCATAGGTTCGTTGATATTTGGCGCTGTTAAGACTGGATTACTGGCCAATAAGGTCTTTATTTCATCCAATCTGGACGCGGTTGCATCCGTCCACACGAAGTGTTCGGTGCGCCGGAGAAGGCGGTAAAGAGGTAAGGCCTTTTCTCCTAACCTGGAGATGAAGCGACTCAAAGCAGCCACGCATCCAGCCAGTTTCTAGATGTGCTTGAGGTCTATTGGTATAGCCAACTGTGACAGAGCTCAGATTTTTGCCGGATTCGCTTCAATTCCTCTATTGGAAACAATGAAGCCCAGCAGTTTCCCCGAGGGGACACCGAAAACGCATTTTTCTGGGTTCAGCTTGATGTCGTATGTCCGGAGGTTATCGAATGTAAGCCTCAAGTCATCTATTAGGGTTTCGACATGTCTTGTTTTTATGACCACGTCGTCCACGTATGCCTCCACTGTTTTGCCGATTTGTTTTTCCAGGCATGTTTGAATCATGCGTTGATAGGTTGCGTCGGCATTCTTAAGCCTAAAAGGCATAGTGTTGAAGCAAAAAGGGCCATATGGCGTTATGAAAGCTGTTGCAGCTTGGTGGACTCTGCCATTTTTATTTGATGGTATCCAGTATCGTCGAGGAAACACAACGAGTCGTGTCCTGCTGTGGCATCGATGATTTGATCGATGCGAGGAGGAAAGGGATCTTTAGGGCAAGCCTTGTTGAGGTCTTTAAAGTCGACACATAGGCGCCAGGATTTGTCCTTCTTTGGTACCATTACCAGATTTTCCAGCCAATCCGGATGCTTGATATCTCTGATGAATCCGGCCTCGAGTAGTTTGGTTAGCTCTTCCCCCATGGCTTGTCGTTTGGGCTCTGAAAACCACCTTAGAGTCTGCTTGACCGATTTGTATCCTTTTAGTATATTGAGGCTGTGTTTAGCCAATCTGTGTGGGATGCCCGGCATGTCCGATGGGTGCCACGCGAAAATGTCCCAGTTCTCGCGTAAGAAGTCTCGCAGTGCGGTGTCCAATGCGGGGCTCAACTATGTCCCGATGGAAGCTGTCTTCGTGAGGTCCGTTGGATGGACTTGGAATTTTACTATCTCGCCTGCGGGTTTAAATGAGGTGGACTTGGGTCGCTTGTCGAGTATCACGTCGTCCCTGTCCACATTTGACCTGAGTGTTGTTAGTTCTTCGGCCGCTAGGGCTTCGGATAATGCTTCCAGGGCTAGTGTTGCGGTCTTGTTTTCGGCGTGAAGTGCGACGTCCGGATCACTGTCTAGAGTGATGATTCCATTGGGTCCGGGCATTTTAAGCTTCATGTACCCGTAATGGGGTATAGCTTGAAAGCTTGTAAACGCGTCCCGCCCTAGAAGGGCGTGGTATCCGCTGCTAAAAGGAGCCACTTGGAATGTGATTTCTTCGGACCTATAATTCTCCGGGGTGCCAAATACCACATCGAGTGTGATTTTTCCCGCACATCGTGCTTCCCAACTAGGGATAATTCCCTTGAAGGTTGTGCCGCTTTGTTCAATGCGACTTTTATCAATTTCCATCTTGGTGAGTGTTTCTAAATATATCAAGTTTAATTCGCTTCCGCCGTCCATGAGTACCTTAGTAAGCCAAAAGCCGCCCACGACCGGGCTAAGGACCAGAGCGGCTGGTGCCCGGACATTCTAGAATCGAGGTCCATCACAGGCGTTGAAAGTTATAGCAGCTTCGCCCCATGGGTTTATTTTTGCCACATGGCAAATTTTAGCGGAGCTTCGACGAGCTCGCTTGCGCCTATTGTTTGAGGAAAAAGTTTCGAAGACTGTTAGTACCGTATTGTGTTCGTTGGCGGGATGTTGTTCTACTTTATGGCTTGCAAGAAGGTCCTCGCCACTTTATGCGACCTGCCGGAGTATCCAACATGCCCTAAGGCTATGAGTTGGTGTTGTGTCTGGAGTACTGTGGAGTTTACATGGCTTATTGAGCCATTCTTCCAATACGGTTCCCCGCCCAGGGGTGGGCTTTGGTTTCTTGGGGATTTGATCGGCCGACTTACGAGAGTTCGCCCGTTTAGTTCGGACAAAGGTTTTGGTGAGAGCGGGACTATCCCAAAATTCTGTTTGGGTCTTCGGTAGCTTTCCATCGCCTGATGACTTGTACTATGGTTGCCTAGTCCGCAAAGTGTACTATGTCACGGCGACTTATAGCATTAAGGATTCCTTTGTTCGTGCAGTTTTTGCAGAAAAGTGAGACTACGTCCTCCTTGCGGCAGTCCTTGACCTTGTTTAGCACAAGGAGGAATCTGGCCCAGTAACGATGTACTGTCTCCTGGGGCTCTTGCCTGATATGGGAGAGACGGTTCAATTCCGTGTGGGTGGGAATAGCTGAATCCGGATTCTGATCCGCCCTAGCACCCAGGGGCATGGGAGCTTCCGACCCCGACAGCTCGGGATCCGGGGTGCTGCCCAATTTCTCCGGCCCAATGCCCAATTCTAAGTCCGGGATCCAGGTCATGTATTCCCTTGGGCGGGTGTCCGGATCAGGGAGCTCGGTGATCCAGACATAATTCGTCCTCAGAATTGAGGGGTAATCCGTGTGTGGTTCCTCCCCTACCGCTATCTCATGGGTGGCCGGCGGGGATTTAATGTCCCTTTGGTCGAGTTTAAGCCCGATTCGGTCATAGTCCGTAGCGACTCCCAAAGCGGCGATGTGATCCAAGGGCTCATTAAGGGAGGAGAGCTCTATCGGATCCATCTATTCGGCGAGTTCCGAATTGACGCGAAGGTTATGCGTGATGACCCGAGAGGCCATCGTCGGCGCAACCGCCGATGGGGCAGCCATGATGAAGCCGCCAAGTCGGAGAGTTTGGCCTACAGCCAGCGCTCCCCTAGAGGTAATGTTGTCCTTGACAACGAGACGAGCCATCGAGCCTTGCAGCGACGACACAGAGGAATCTCAATGAAAGCACCAATGTCGGTGTCAAAACCGGCGGATCTCGGGTAGGGGGTCCCGGTCTGTGCGTCTAGGCTGATGGTAACAGGAAGCAAGGGACACAATGTTTACCCAGGTTCGGGCCCTCTCGATAGAGGAAAACCCTACTTCCTTCTTGATTAATATTAACAATATGAGTAGTACAAGAGTAGATCTACCACGAGATCGTAGAGGCTAAACCCTAAGAGCTAGCCTATGATGGTATGATTGTAATTGTGATCGGCCTTCTAAGGACCAACCTCTCCGGTTTATATAGACACCGGAGAGGGCTAGGGTTTACATGGAGTCGGTTACAAGGAAGGAAACATAATATCCGGATCGCCAAGCTTGCCTTCCACGCCAAGGATAGTCCCATCTGGACACGGGACAGAGTCTTGAGTCTTGTATCTTCACGCTTCAATAGTCCGGACGATGTATACAGTCCGGCTGTCCGGATACCCCCTAATCCAGGACTCCCTCACCCGCGAGGGCTTCGGCATCCGGATAGTCGATGATTTGGTTCTTTTTAATTAATAACCTAGTCCAGAGTTTGCGGGCTGACTCTCCGGGTTGCTGGACTATATGACTGAGGTCATCGGCATCCGGAGGCCGGACGTAGGTGCCCTGGAAGTTGTCTCGAAAGGCATCCTCCAAATCTTCCCAGCTACCAACGGATTTCTCTGGGTGGATGTTTAACCAGTACCGTGTTGGTCCTTTTAGTTTTAAGGGGAGGTATTTGATGGCGTGGAGATCGTCACCGTGAGCCATATGAATATGGAGAAGGAAATCCTCAATCCATACCGCGGGGTCTGTCATGTCGTCGTATGATTCGATGTTTACTGGTTTAAACCCTTCTGGAAACTGGTGCTACATTACCTCATCGGTAAAGCATAAGGGGTGTGTGGCGCCTCTGTATCGGGCAACGTCACGACGGAGTTCGGATGACATCAGTGTTCGGTTTTCAGCCCGGGTGAGGTTCTGCCTATCGCGCCAAGCTTGATGGCCGTCTTCTCGCGTTGGGGCATGCCTCCTTGATCCATAGATTGATCTGGCTTGGCCTGCTCTATTGTCCAGGTTCTGTCATAGGTCGTAGGTGTATCCTGGAGCCGCTGTCTCTTTGCCTCTACGTTGAGGTGGTGCGGGTTAGTGTTCGGCGTAGGTAGCCGCTTTATCTCGCCCACGTGGTGTCCGGTCTGGTTCATCAGCGCGGTCATGTCTTGATGGTATTGGCTCAAGGGTCTCGTCGTCAAATTGTGGTAGTAGCCGACGCTTTCGATAACTCTTTGTTGGGCGCTCGAGGCTGTATTCCTCGGCAGCTAGGACCTGGGTCCACCGGTCGTTGAGTGTATCCTGAGCGGCTTGGAGCTGTTGCTGCTTCTTTTTTATTCTCCTCGCAGTGGCGATTAGCTGGTGCTTAAAGCGCTCCTACTCGAGGGATTCCTCTGGCATGATCAAATCTTCGTTGCCGAGGCTGACATCATCCTCGGAGATCGGTAGATAGTTGCTATCTTCCGAATCCTCATTCCCGACCTGCTCGTCGGAGTTAACTTGCCCCTCCTCCCGTTCGTCCTGTTTGGATGTAGGCTCAACGGGGTCTTCGGCATTGTCCGGAGTGTTATCGTCTCCGGTGCCGGTATTATTTTCCTTTCCGCGACGTGATTTTGAGCGGCGTCATGCATCCGCGGGTTTATCCTCAATCGAATCTTTCCTGCCTTCGTCATCGTCCTCTTTGGGTGTATCCACCATATACACATCATATGTGGAGGTAGCCGTCCAGTGCCCGGTGAGTGGCGGGTCTTGGCTTTGTTTGTCTCCGGCATCGTTGTCCATGTCGCCGATGTCTTCGTAGGCGTAAACTAGCATGTTGGTTAAGTCTTTGATAGTGGCTATGAAGTGGGTGGTGGGTCAGTCGTAAAATTCCCCGCTCCCAGCCCCTAATCCGGGCTGAGCATAGTTCGGAGGTGATTCCTATGTAATGGCAAGGGATCTCACTAAGTCCAGAGCCTTGTTTAAGAGCGAGGTTTGGACGGGGAAACGAGAGCCCGTGGAGCTAGGCAAGGAAAAAGCCTCCTGGCCATGCTCACTTGGCATGGACCTCGAGAGTTCGGAGCTAGCGTCCGGGGGCGAGTCTAGCTTTCCAATGATAGGGGAACCCGGTTTGACTCCGGGCTTGCCGATGACACAGTCACCTCCGGGTCTCTGGTAGTGAGCTTCGTAATAGCGCAGAGTCCGGTGGGCTCCAAACTCCCATCTTCGGACCCAGCAGTTTGCTCCAGATCTAAGGCCAGAGCGTCGGCGAGGCCACAAACCCTTCGAACATCAAGTCTCCTCGGATATCAGTGACATAATTCAGGCTTCAAAATCTGATCTGATGACCAGGGGCATAGCTGTCGATCTGTTCAAGGTGACCAATTGAATTGGCACGCAGAGCGAAGCTGCCGAACACAAAAAGTTGACCAAGGAGGAAAGTTTCCCCGGAAACAGCATCGTTGTTGATGATTGAACGAGCCATCGAACCTTCTGTCGACGGCACGGTGGAACTCTCAATGAAAGCACCAATGTCGGTGTCAAAACCGGTCGATCCCTGGTAGGGGGTCCCGAACTGTGCGTCTGAGGATTGAAGGTAACAGGAGACAAAGGGGACACGATGTGTAACACCCTGGATGTAAACTTCCCCTTTTGGGCAATATATCAATTTGACCTCATCCAAGTCTTGTGGGTTTTTGTCATGCTTGGCCTCTTGTTGTTTGGTTATGTTGGGTTTTTTCTTTTCTTTGTTTTGCTCTTTTACCATATTGCATTTGTGCCTCTTGTCATCTTGCATTCCCTTCTTAGCATATGGTTGTGGTTTTCCCTTGCATGTCATGTGGTTGCATGTTTCTTTCTCATCTTGCATTAACATCCCCTCCTTCCCTCTACTTCTTTCTTTTCCAAGTGCCATATATTCCCTCTTTCAATTAATGTTCATCTTCTCCCTAAAAATCATGCTCTTTGCACTAAACCTCTCTGCCAAATATCTCCTCTTTTGAAGTTGTTATGGTCAGGTTCAAAAATGGCACAAGTTTGAAATATTTCCAAACTTGCATTATTTTTCTACCTCTAAAAATGTCCATTACAATTTATTAAAATAGTGGTGAATTCCAGGAGTGTGGGGATATTTTCCTTTCACTCAAAATCTTTTCCTTTCTCCCTGTACTTTCTTTCTCTTCCTTTTATTTTTAAAAGGAGAAGAGAGAGAGGCAGCAGCAGCAGCACAGCCAGTGATCCCTCTCCACAGGCCCAGCCACTCCGAGCCGGCCCGGTTCCCCTCAGCCTCAGCCAGAGCGCGGCCAGCCCGCACCTTTTCCCTCTCCCTGCCTTCGCGCACCCACAGCCCTTCTTACCCCCGCTGGATCCCGTCGACGTGGCAGCGCCGGCCCCGCCTGGCAGCGACCGCCCGGTGCTCCTCACCCGCCTTTTCTCTCCCTCTCGTCGCCATCGCCATGGGGACCCCGGAGCACGAGGGAGCACGAGCTCGGCCTCGTCGCCCTAGCCCTACTTATCCCCTCGCCGCGTCAAGACCGAACCCTAGGGTTCCCCTCTCCCTCTCGCCGCCGCCGCCAGGTAAGGGGATCGCCAAGTTCGCCGCCCCGCTCGTTCCCGAGCGCATCTGGGAGCGTGGCCTCGTCGCCGGCGCGCTCTCCGGCCACCACGACCCGGCGGCCCTTGTCCATCTCCTTCCTCGTCGTCGTCTTCGTCCACGACGTCGACTACGGGGGCCCGGAGCGCCAAGTTCGTCGACGCCTCTGTTCGGACTTCTTCTCGGTCAGGATTCCCGGCGAAATTCAGAGCTCGATCTCATCGCCGTCAGCCCATCTCCGTCGCCGATCTCGTGTCCTAGGGTAAGGAGGTATACCCTACTTCCTCCCTGCTCCTCCCTGTCGCCGTTAGTTCACCATAGCGTAGGGTCCGGTCCTTGTTCGTGTCGCGCCCGGCGTGCTCCGGCGTGGTGTAGTTTTGGTTTCAGGGTAGTTCGATCCCGCGCGTGTATGCCGCTAGCCCCGCGAACTTGCCCGTCGAGTTCCGTGGTGCTCCCCGTGCGCCCGATGCATGTGACGAGGGCACGGAGTCCTCAGCCGCCGTTGCCTCGCCCGGCATCGGTCGTCTCCTCTGTTCTTAGATCAGGCAGGGTAGTTAGTTAAGTAGCTAGCGTCGCAGATCCTTCCGACTCCTTCCTAGCCGAGCTGGTTGACACCCGCTCTCTCACCTGGCGACACAGGTTCGAACCCAGTGCGCGCCCTCCCCTTTTTTTTATTTCTGTTTTTCGTTTTCCTCCGGTGCTTCTCCTCTGCAGCAGTAGTAGTAGAGGGCCGAGTCCCTTCCTCTGTCAGTCGCGCCGCACCAGCCCAGTGGTAGCAGGGGCAGGTTCCCACCGGGGAGACCCGGGTTCGAATCCCCCTGGGGCTGTTTTCTTCTCCCCCTTTTAACCCATTTTCACCCCTGTCTCTATGACAGTGGGGCCAGTCTGTCATCCTCTCAGCGCCTCCCCCATATGCTTATTTTTTTTCTTTACCCCCCCCACGTTTCCATTTCTGGTTTGCTCCCCTGTCTGTTTTAGGCATGTCCAAATCTGGACATTTCCAAATCTGGAAATTGCCAATTCTGTCAACTTCCATATTAGGCAGGTTTTAACTTAAGGATTTTGTGATGATTTCTCTACTGCAACCCTAACATATTATATATGTTTTTGGGGTAGAAAAATCCCACCAACTCAGTGGTGGCATTAGTTTCTGCATTTGGGCAAGTTTATGTTCATGTCTTTTTGCATCATGGTTATGTGTTGTCTTTCATGTGCATTTTTTTAGTTGATTTGTGCTATGAGGTAGTTTGCACACATGCATGGCTTTGTTCATCATGCTGTTATGTAGTTTTTCTCACCCTTCTTGTTTTGCCTGTCATATCCAACCCGTGCATCCGTTTCCGGTGATCTCTATATCGTATTCTAACGAGATCATCTCATCTTTCCGATGGCATGCTTGGTTTGCCAAGATGATGCCTAGTCTTTCATTTACCTTCCGGAGTGCACATACGCTTTGCATATCACATCTTGCATTTCATGTCATGTTGCATCATGTTGATTGTGCATTGCACCGTGATTTATTGTGGTTCCTTGTTTTGTTGTTGCTTTGGGTAGAGCGGGAGGCGAGTGCGTGAGCGAGGAACCTGTTGAGAACGTTTTAGGATCAAGCTTTCGACTACTCGAGAACATTGCGAGCAAGATGACCATACCCTCGAAATCACTTCTATCTTTGCTATGCTAGTTGCTCGCTCTTTTGCTATGCCTATGCTGCGATGCCTACCACTTGCTATATCATGCCACCCATATTGCCATGTCAGCCCCTAACCATCCTTTTCCTAGCAAACCGTTGATTGGCTATGTTACCGCTTATTCAGCCCTCTTATAGCGTTGTTAGTTGCGGTGAAGTTGAAGTTTGTTCCTTGTTGGAACATGGAGATGTTGTTCCTGATTGGAACATGTTTACTTGTTGGGGATATCACAATATATATATATCTGCTATGCTTAACACATCTATATACTTGGTAAAGGGTGGAAGGCTCGGCCTTATGCCCTGTGTTTTGTTCCACTCTTGCCACCTAGTTTCCGTCATACCGGTGTTATGTTCCTTGATTTTGCGTTCCTTACGGTTGGGTGATTTATGGGACCCCTTGACAGTTCGCTTTGAATAAGACTCCTCCAAAGAAGGCCCAACATTGGTTTTACCATTTGCCACCTAAGCCTTTTTCCCGGGTTTTGCGAGCCCGAGGGTCATCTTATTTTAAACCCTCGGGCGGTGCTCCTTCGAGCGTTGGTCCAAACTAGAGCACCGTGCGGGACCATTCCTTGGCAACATGGATTACGTCGGTTCTGTCAGACGCTTAGCTTATCCGGCGTGCCGAGAGCGAGATATGTGCAGCTCCTATCGGGATTTGTCGGCACAATCGGGTGGTCTTGCTGGTCTTGTTTTATTGCTGTCGAAATGTCTTGTAGTCCGGATTCCGAGATTGATCGGGTCTTCCGGTAGAAGGAATAATCCTTCGTTGACCGTGAGAGCTTATAATGGGCTAAGTTGGGACACCCTGCGAGGTAATATCTTTCAAAGCCGTGCCCAAGGTTATGAGGCAGATGGGAATTTGTTAATGTCGGTTGTAGAAAACCTAAAGTGGACCTCATTAAAATACACATCAACAAGGTGTGTTACCGTGATGGTCTCTTCTCGTGGAGTCCGGGAAGTGAACACGATGTTGGAGTTATGTCCGCGTAAGTAGTTCAGGATCACTTCTTGATCACTACTAGTTTCACGACCGTGCTTTGCTTCTCTTCTCGCTCTCTTTTGCGATGTAGCCACCATATATGCTAGTAAACTTGCTGCAGCTCCACTTTAATACTATGTCCTCCCTAAAGCTTAAATAGTCTTGATCTCGGGGTGTGAGATTGCTGAGTCCCGTGACTCACGATACTTCCAAAACAGTTGCAGGTTCCGATGAGGCCGGTCGAGATGATTCCACCGAGCTCAAGTGGGAGTTCGACGAGGAACGTGTCGTTACTATGTGTCGTTTCCAGATGATCAGTAGTGGTGCCCGGTTGGGACGATTCGGGATCTGTGTTAGCGATTGGGGTATCTTCTTTTATTTTGGTTCCGTAGTCGGACCTTGAGTGTACTCTGAATGATGTATGTTTAATTTTGTACTGTGTGACGTGGCGATTGTAAGCCAACTATGTATCTTTCCCTTGATTATTACATGGGTTGTGTGAAGATTACCTCACTTGCGACATTGCTTTCAATGCGGTTATGCCTCTAAGTCGTGCCTCGACACGTGGGAGATATAGCCGCATCGGGGGCGTTACACGATGTTTACCCAGGTTTGGGCCCTCTTAATGGAGGTAATACCCTACTTCCTGCTTGATTGACTTTGATGAGTATAGGGGTTACAAGAGTTGATCTACCTCGAGATCGTAATGTCTAAACCCTAGTTGTCTAGCCTATGTAAATTCTGATAGCCTCTACGGACTAAACCCTCTGGTTTATATAGACACTAGAGGGGCCTAGGGTTGTACAGAGTCGGTTTATAGAGGAAGGAAACTGCACATCCGAACGCCAATCTTGCCATCCACGCAAAGGAGAGTCCCATCCAGACACGAGGAAATGTCTTCTGCCTTGTATCTTCACGGCCCACCAGTCCAGCCCATGTCACATAGCCCGGACACTCGAGGACCCCTTAATCCAGGACTCCCTCAGTCGCCGCCTTCAAGGGCACCACTAGTGGAATCATGGCATCTCGCATTGTGTGAGGGCATGAGGAGAATACGATGGCCCTAGTGGCTTCTTAGGGAGCATTGTGCCTCCACACCACTCTAACAGACACGTACTTCCTCTCAAAGGGAAGTAACTTCGGTAACACATCCTCATATCCACCTGCTCCACTTGTGGTTATCTCTTACCTTTACTTTGTGTATGCTTTACTTGTGTTGTGTATATTGCTTGTTATTTGTATTGTTGTTGCTAGCATCATATAGGTTGCTCACCTAGTTGCATATCTAGATGACCTATTTGTTGCTAATCCTAATTTGTCAAGAAAAGCTAAAAATTGGTAGTTGCCTATTCACGCCCCCCCTCTAGCCAACCATATCGATCCTTTCAGATGGTCTTAAAGTTATATCTGGCAGGATGCGATCCCACAAGCTAATGATCGAATGGTCATGACCAGATGGGATAACCATTTACTATCTAAAGTTAGTGACCTTATCAACCTCGTTATAGGTGATTGGGATGTGCAACTAGTTAATCAAACATTTTGGCCAATTGATATTCAAAGGATCCTGACAATTCCACTACCAATGTATGTTAGTTCTGATTTTATTGCGTGGATTTTTACCAAAACAAGCATTTTTTCAGTTTGATCGGTGTCATGGTTTTGTCACGGCAGATGTCCTCATGAAAGGACTTAGTCGTGGAGCCATCGCTACGGGTTAACTTGAAGGGGTTAAAGCGGACACGGGACGCAAGAGAGTTTATACTAGTTCGGCCCCTTACGATGAAGGTAAAAGACTACGTCTAGTTGTGATGGGATTGATGGGGTTTCGATGACCAGGGAGCGAATACGCTTTGCCTGAGTCTCGAGTTGTTGTCTGTCCTGAACCGCCGTCAGGTCGTCCCCTTATATACATGGGTTGACGCCCGTCGGTTTACAGAGTTCCGAGGCCGGCTCATAAACGTGTCCGGCGCGGTCTCTGTTCTTTCTACCTTATAGTACAAGTTACATATCAATGCCGGTTTATATCTACAGGCCTTAAACCGGTTCTGGGCCCTGGGCCTTTATACAGCGTCACCGTCTGTCTTCATGGGCTTCAAGTATAATGAACTACTGATGGAGTTAACCCGGCCTCTCCTGGCCGGTTTACGCCAAGTGGTAATATCCCCAACATTAGGCCCCAGACTGATTTGAACTGATTCATGTCAGTCCTCAATATTCAAGAAAACTTCGTCTTCAACATCTTCACATAATTTTGTAAACCGCCATGACGTCATCTTCTAGGACCATGGTAAACCGCCGTGACGTCATCTGTCATTAAAAACTGTGTATAACCCATCTTCATTAATGGTCCTCCGACAATCGAGGCGATAGCTCCGCCTTATATCCAAATTTCTGGCTCCTCGATTTTCGCGCCTGGCACTTATCCCTTGCCTTTATAAATAGGGCCGAGGGGTGATTTTCACTTTTCCCCCTCGTGCCTCTTCGCTTCGTCGTCTTCCTCGCGCTGCTCAACCTCTGGAGCTCGGCCGTCACCGTCGACCGTCGCCTCTGACTCAACTCTGGCCGCTGCATTACCCTGAGTGTACCAGAGAACCGCGACACTTCTTCGCTCTTCCATCCGCATCGGTAAGCTTTCCATTCTTCCACCATAGATCTGTTTCTAGGGTTTCGGTGTTCTTCGGTGTTCGTCGGTGTTCCTTTTTGACGTAATGGCTCTTTGATAGAACCCTGAATATTTACTCTTGTATAGTGATAGTCTTAGTCTCTCTTTCCATCTATGCATCTCATTTAAATAGAAGATCCCATCTGAACCTTCATCCATTGTTTCGGCACTTCTTCTTAAGTCTGAACATATTTGCCTTTTCTGATATGCGGCAGATCCAAGATTATAATGCCAACTTGTGAAATCTGTTTTTCCTTCACTTATACATCTGTAGACATGTATCTTTAATGTCAGACGAGGCGGTTTAACTTTTTGAAAAATGATGACCCGGTATATATCATTAGCCCCCTTGTTGAACCGCCAATATACTTCCCATTTATAGTTTTCGTTTAGTAAACTCCGGTTTATGATCAGCCAACTCCGGTTTAACAACATGCTTACATCCTCGTACCACCGCATAATTGACCACTGTAAATCTTAAACCGGTAATTATCATGTTGTAGATCTTTCATTGCCATGGCCAAGCAAGTTTATGAATGCAATTGGGCTCGTTCGCGAGTAACCGAAGAGCAGTTAAACAATCTTGTCAAAACGGGCGCTTTAGCCAAGAAGGATGTCATCCATTGGAGGGTTCCTGGCCCGGAATGTCCTCCTATACCAAAGAATGGAGAGGTTGTTGTTTTTGCTGATCACTTAGGCCGGGGCTTCAGTCCTCCCGGTTCAAAATTCTTCCGGGATGTACTAGCCAGCTTTCAACTGCGCCCTCAAGACATCGGTCCTAACTCTGTGACCAACATCTGCCACTTCCAAGTTTTTTGTGAGGTTTACCTTCAAGAGGAACCTACAGTAGAACTATTCAGAGATTTCTTTCACCTAAACCGCCATATAGAATTCACAGATGGACCCAACACTAAATTGGGCGGGGCGGTTCAGAAGAGGAAGGAAGTTACTTTTCCTCATCCTAAACTTCACAGTCACCCCAAGGAGTGGAACGCCACTTGGTTTTATTGCAGAGACACATCTCCACCTGATGAGAACCCGCTGCTAGGTTACGGCCCTGAGCGCCTGAGCAACACACATCCTTTCCCTCAAAGATTGACTGCAAAAGAGAGGGCCAACTATGCTCCTCAATTATCTAAGCTCAGAGCCTTCCTAGCGAACGGTTTGACAGGAGTTGATCTAGAACGTTGTTGGATAAGCTAGAGTATTCTGCCCTTAAGCCAGCGCTCCGGTTTGATGTGCGAATATACGGGGAGTGAGGGAGTCCTGGATTGGGGGGTGTCCGGATAGCCGAACTATCACCTTTGGCCGGACTCCTGGACTATGAAGATACAAGATTGAAGACTTCGTCCCGTGTCCGGATGGGACTTTCCTTGGCGTGGAAGGCAAGCTTGGCGATACGGATATGTAGATCTCCTACCATTGTAACCGACTCTGTGTAACCCTAACCCTCTTCGGTGCCTATATAAACCGGAGGGTCTTAGTCCGTAGGATCTAACAACAATCATACCATAGGCTAGCTTCTAGGGTTTAGCCTCTCGATCTCGTGGTAGATCTACTCTTGTACTACCCATATCATCAATATTAATCAAGCAGAGTAGGGTTTTACCTCCATCGAGAGGGCCCAACTGGGTAAAACATCGTGTCCCTTGTCTCCTGTTACCATCCGCCTAGACGCACAGCTCGGGACACCCTACCGAGATCCGTCGGTTTTGACACGACATTGGTGCTTTCATTGAGAGTTCCTCTGTCGCCATCTTTAGGCCCGATGGCTCGCCGATCATCAACAACGACGCGGTCCAGGGTGAGACTTTTCTCCCGGACAGATCTTCAGATTCGGCGGCTTTTGCATGCGGGCCAATTCACTTGGCCATCCGAGCAGATTGAGAGCTACGCCCGCCATCGTGTCAGATTTGGAAGTTTGAACTATACGGCCGACGTCCGTGGAGACTTGATCTTCGACGGGTTCGAGCCACAGCCAAGCGCGCCGCACTGTCTCAATGGGCATGATCTAGCTCTACCGCCGAACAGTGCCCTGGAGGCCGCACCAGTGTCCGCTCCGACCCTTAGCTCGGAGCCGACCGCGCCGATCGAGGACGGGTGGCTGGACACCGCCGCGGGGGCTGCGATCTCAACGGCGATTGAGCCGAACACCATCCCTGTCCTTTGCGAAACTCGTGACTCCAAGGTGTTGGACTCCTCCCCGGACTCCGAACCTTCCGCGCCCCCGCCAATCGAATCCGATCGGGCGCGGATTATGGAGTTCACTGCCGCGGACATCCTTCAGCACTCGCCCTTTGGCGACATCCTGAATTCACTAAAATCTATCTCTTTATTAGGAGAGCCCTGGCAGGACTACGGTCAACAAGGTTGGGATGCGGACGACGAAGAAATTCGACGCCCACCCACCACCCACTTCGTAGCCACTGTCGAAAGTTTAAACGACGTGCTCAATTTCGACTCCGAAGACATTGACGGTATGGACGACGATGTAGGAGATAACTACGAACCAGCACCTACAGGGTACTGGACAGCCACCTCATCTCATGATGTATACATGGTGGATACTCCTAAAGGAAGTGACGACGATGAACAACGGGACGCTACGAATGATAATTCCCTCGAAAAGCAGTCAAAATGGTGACGTAAGCGCCGCCCAAAGTCCCGTCTCGACAAAGACGGCAGCCATACAGACCCAGCCATAGAGCAGGGCGAACCGGTGGATGACAAACATGCTATCGAGCAACCGTCCGAACAGTACAACTTGGATAAACAACCCGTCCCCGGTGAAAATAACAGTCTGGACGATCTCACGCCGGACAATTTGTTGGAGTAGAAGAACCTCCACAAAAGGCTCGCCGCCATCGTATGCGTAGCTCGAAAAGCGTAAGCGAAGCTCAAAACAGCGGAAGATGCACTCAGAATCAGATGGAGCAAAGTACTCAACACCACAGACAAATACGGCGACGATACGCCAAACAAAGAGCTACCCGCGCAAATTACTGCCCGATTCAATGAGGAGGCCGAGAGCCCCGCAATCAAAGAACAAAGAGGCCGCCTGGTCGGATAGATGACCACATGGCAAACATAGAGCGGCAAGCGGCGCCAAGACACAAGCCGCACGCGATCCTCATAAGGATTCGTGATCAAAAGGATGGCCCGATTAGGTCTATCTATGGGCCAAGAAAGAAAGCTCTAGTAAACAATGCAACACACCAAATATCTCAACATCACGGCACACCCAATATAGGGGTGCCGACACCCCTATGTTTCACCGATGAGGTGCCGGATTATGAATTTCAGCGGATTCAAGCCCGTAAACATAGAGGCATACGACGGAACAATGACACTGAGTCTGGATTGAGGATTACATCCTCCACATACACATGGCAAGAGGAGATGACCTCCACGCCATAAAATACTTACCCTCAAGCTCAAAGGGCCAGCCCGCATTGGCTTAAAAGCCTCCCGAAAATACCATTGGAGTTGGGAAGAGCTCGAGGATGCTTTTCTGACAAATTTTCAAGGACTTATGTCCGCCCTCCGGATGCGCATTTATTTAAGTCACATAACTCAACAACCCGGAGAGTCAGCCCGCAAATTTCGGAACAGGTTCTCACCAAAAGAACCAAATAGTCGATCGTCCGGACGCCAAGCCTTAGCAGCTTTCAAACACAACGTCCGAGACGAATGGCTCGCCGACACCTTGGCCAGAAAAGCCGAGAACAATGGACGATTAACAAGCCTCATGACCCGCTTTTGCTGGGAGGATAGTTGGCTGGCAAGATGCAACACCAGCGACCCAAGTACATCCGAAGTCAGGGATGGAAATGGGAAACCACGACGCAGCAAGGACCAGCGCCGGACCAAGGGAAACAGCCCGAAGAGCACGACAGTCAACGCCGGATTCAAAAGCTCTCGGTAGACTCATAAAAAACTGCACCTTAAGGATAACAGCGACGAGCTATCCAACTTAAACAAAATCTTGGACAAGATATGCCAAATCCACAGTACTCCCGGGAAGCCTGCAAACCATACCCACAGAGATTGTTGGGTCTTCAAGCAGTCCGGCAAACTCAACTCCGAACACAAGGGGCTCGACACACAAAGCGAGGACGATGACAAACCCCACAAGCAGAACACCGGAAAACAAAAGAATTTCCCACAAGAAGTCAAAATAGTAAACTCACTTCAAGTGAAAAAAGGGAGAAACAGAGCGGCGCCCATGGAAACACGTGCCGCACGGTCTATCCCAGCGGAGTCCCGACACTGGTTGTCAAAACCAATCACCTTCGACCATCAGGATTACTCCGGAAGTATCCGGAACGCAGGATGGACTGCCTTGATATTAGATCCTATAATCGACGGACTCCAATTTACACAAGTCCTAATGGACGGCGGTAGCAATCTAAACCTGCTATATCAGGACACAACCCGCAAAATGGGGATAGACCCAACCAAAATTCGCCATAGCAACACTTCCTTCAAAGGGGTCATGCCAGGCCTATATGCCCATTGTACGGGCTCCCTACTGCTAGAAGTTGTGTTCGGCTCATCCGACAACCTCCGCCGCAAAAATTTAATCTTCCAAATCGCCCCATTCAAAAGTAGCTATCAAGCACTATTGGGACGTGAAGCTTTCGCCTGCTTTAACGCAATACCGCATTATGCATCTCTTACACTTAAAATGCCTGGTCCACGCGGCATTATCTCATTAAAAGGAAGTATCAAGTGTTACTCGAGCACGGAAGAACGTGATACTGCCTTGACAGTCACACACTAATCCGGCTCCGCTAATCAAAGCACCTGAACAGGTCATTCGGACCCCGGGCATGGCTAGACGAGTCCGGCGTAAACATATAAAGGCCTACTAGCCGCATACCCCCGTACAAGGGGCTGCATGCATGTACAACAAGAGACAATAAAGCTCAATTTTATTCACTTTTTGAATCGTACTCTGTTTATTTAATATAAAGTACATTTTTCAGACGATCTTTTTTCAACTAAGTTCTCTCTTTACAGATGAACACCGTATACACCCGGCCCAGATACGGCACAACGGAGACACAGCACAGACATGCAGAGGGACCCGCTGCAAGGATTCTTTTCAGATTAAGACCCCGCGTAAACCTTTTTTACTGTCTCTTGTTGATACACATCCCCGGTTTCTTGCTATAACCGAGGAGGAGGCTGGCATTTTGGCATCACCACGCCCGAATTTTATGCGCACTGGACACCGGGGCTTGTTACTAAGGGCATTGTTCGCCCGCTTTTCATAAAGACCGAATACCTTAGGGAGTGTTCGCGCCTCGAGTTAGGCCTTATATGCATCACCTCCGAATCATGTCTTTGGTCAAATGTTGGGTTTTCCTGCTCCTGTGTTTTGCTGCCTTACGCCCGCTCTATCGGCTAACGCGCACCGTGGAGAACTATCGCGATTGTGCCTCGTTCGCCAGTGAGCACCTCAAGAGAGAAAGCCAAAACTGATCATCATGATATAGCGTGAGGCTGGTCAACCACTCGATGACCCACCGAATGCTTAGAATTCTCCAAGATTAATGAAGGACTGCTTTCCGGTCAGCACATACGCCTCAATTCGGGAGAGCTGCGTGCCCCTAGGGGCTATATAGTAGCCCCACCATCGAACTCCTATGGCTAAGTGAAAGTGATAAAGCATTATAGTCCGGTTGCCTAGTTTGCTACGCTATTACCTCCTTTACAGGACCAAGACGTTGGATTAAGTGTGAAAATGCGCTTTTTGCAAACACCCCGCATTATGTGCGTGGGGGCTAAAGTCAAGACTGCCATCTTTCAAAGTTATATACATATACATTAATGGTCAGACAGAGGTATTTTAATACTTGAACGCACAAGTATAAAAAGCTCTTATATTCTATTGAAACATTGTTTCACAAATCATACATGTCATTAGAACATAATATCCTTCGAGCACTGCGTCTCTATTAAATGAGCGCCCTGCAAGACTTCCTCAAAATAGAGCTCGACTGGTACTCGGCTTCTGTCCGAATCTTGGGATGCAATGTCGGTGGCCTTCATCTTCGCCCAGTATGTCTTGACACGGGCAAGTTCCATCCGCGCACCCTCTATGCATGCTGACCGCTTCATTGCATCGATATGCGGCACCGCACCAAGGAACTGTTGCACCAAGCCAAAATAACTCTTCGGCTCGGGCCTTTTCGGCCACAAATGAGTCACGACATCCTTCATGGCAAGTCCGGACAACCTATTCAGCTCAGCCCATTCGGCCAAACGATCGGTTAATGGAAGTGGACGCTCTGGACTATGGAACTGCGACCAAAAAAGCTCTTCCATTCCGTGATCCTTTTGACCTCGGAAGTGTTCGGCCGCGTCTGCGGCACTCGCCGCCAAGTCCAGATAAGCATCCTCCGCACCCCCACAGCCGGTCCAACCGAGCGTACTTAGGATCCGTGAATTTCCTCCGCAGCAGAAAGGGCTTTCCAGCCGCGATATTCCGGCCTGACGTAGCTCCTCCTTCATAGCTCTCATCGCAGAGCGAGCATCCTTGGCCTCGTGGCGCCTTTTTCAGGTCCTCTGTCTCGCCGACCTTCTTTTCAAGAAGCTCGCAACGGTCGATAGCATTCTTCAACTTCACGGCCATCTCGCCATTTCTTTCTTGCTTCGCAAGGAGCAGCCTGTTCGGCTTTTAGCTCTTCGGCCGCCTTTAAGGCAGCCGCATCACTTTTTCTGGCTTGCTCCTTGGCTCGGGCAAGTTCCGCCCGAAGGTTCTCCATGGCAGCGCACCATCTGCATCAAGCATACATGTTGTAAGGCACGGACATCAAGCTCCCTTACCAGTGTGTCCGCGAGAAGATGCATACCTTGACTCGCTGCCGCTTATTGACAAGCGCTGATGTCGCATCCGCCACGCTGTTGCCGCTTTAGTTCGACAATTCATCAGTCCGCTTGCCACCGGACGCTTCGCCACCTACATAGGAAGAGCGATATTATACCTGGGATTATGATCTCGGCGCGCTGTCATTTTTGACAACGCACCGAGTCTCGGGGCTACTATCTACACAGGCGATTCTATATGCAGAATCGCCGAAGGTACATCATTTTATGCGTACTTCAAAACACGCCAAGAAACTTCGACGGTTTCATGCAATCCGCCTCGGCGGATGAAATCTTTTCAATCACCGTGACGCATAAACGCACAGGTGATCTTCGAGATAGATGCTCGCCCGAGCAGATCCTTCACTCCTCCGACCGTACACCGGCTTGGTGTCGGACTCGTCCGATGGCCTTTTTGAAGGCCGACGCGAGGGCTTTGAGGGACATACGACGCCTTCCGCCCCGCCGGATTCGGAGAAACCTCCGTGATTTACACCTCAGGGTCGCCCGCCTCGCATGAAGGTACGGCAGCGGAGGCGTTGCTTCCATCATCTCCTATCGAAGATCCTCAAGATGAGCTCACGAGAAGGGCTGAGATCCGAACTACAAGGTAAAATCTCGGTTATCTTCGAAATAAAACAGGGTGTCCTTATTACAAAACTCCCTCTCTACTTACAACTCATTGGAGGGCTGATCCCTTGGGGAAATAGTGCGGCCGGGCATTTCCCGCAGACCTCTGGCGAAGATTTCTTCCCCGCTTTGAGGCCTTGGTCTCCGGATCTTCGAAGCGGTCCTCTTCTCCTCGGATGGAGGGATTCTTGATCCCCTTTTCTTGATAACCTCCTTCATGGAGGCGTAGCTTCCATGTTCCCCCTTCGCTTTCTCCCAAAGGCGCGCCTCCAAAGATCTTGGTTAACACGGATCCGGCGTGGTCTCGTGGAGGGGGCCGACACCTTATCAGTTTTGCCTTTCGCTATCCACTCTGCTCAAGGGACAGCTCTTTTAAGGGCAAGTTTATGATAAATATATGGATAGCGTGTCCGGGTACAAGGCTACTTACTTGAGTATCCGGGCGATTGCAGCTCAGACCTGCATCCTCGGTCAAGTCCGGACACATTCCTTGTGATCCGAAGAACAATTGGTACATCTCCACAGGCGTCGCGCCCATAAAATGTTGGAGAGCTCATGGTCCCTCTGGATTAAACTCCCACAGGCGGAGGGGGCGACGTTTGCAGGGCAGGAGGCGCCGAATCAGCATGACCTGCGCTACTACGACCAGATTGATCTCTCTGCCTAGGAGGGCTCGAATACGGCCCTGCAACATGGGCACGTCCTTGGACGGCCCCCAGTCAAGCCCTTTATTGACCCATGACGCCACCATGTGGAGGACCCGAGCGAAGACAAAGTGGCGCCATCCATTTGGTGCCCCTAGGAGTGGTGATATAAAACCACTCTCGCTTGCTATAGGCTGAGCTCCTCTTGAAAAGAGCCCTCGGGCCACAGAGCGTCAGCATTCTTGCTTATGACAGCCCCTCCGCACTCTACCTGTTGCCCCTTGATCATCGTCGGCTCTACTTTGAAGGTCTTGAGCCACAATCCGAAGTGAGGGGTAATGCGGAGGAAGGCTTCACATACAACGATGAACGATGAGATGTGGAGGATGGACTCCGGATCCAAGTCATGAAATTCCAGCCCATAATAAAACATGAGCCCTCTCATGAAGGGATCCATTGGGAAGCCTAACCCCCGAAGGAAGTGAGACACGAACACCACGCTCTCACCAGGCTCGGGAGTGGGAATAACCTGCCCTTGGGTAGGCAACCTATGCGAAATTTTGCCGGTTAGATACGGGCATCTCTCAGCTTTAGCACGTCTTCTTCCGTGACGGAGGAAGGCATCCACCGGCCTAGCAGGTCGGAGCCGGACATCCTCGAAGGTCCGAAGCGCCTAAATCTGGAGCTTTGGGTGTTGGAACTCAAGGCGAGGGGCGGATTCGATTGAGATTGAAAGAAAGGAGGGGCCTTGGTCTCAAGTATAAAGAGGTTGAATACCAAGAGCGCCTCCCGTGACTGCTCGACTCGCCGATAGAGGAGGCGTGCTAACGGAACGATCGGGTTACCCACGCCCGTATTAATGAGAATCCCGAATAAGGGGACACGATCTCGCTTTGACAAGACGTATGAAGAAACCGCCGCTAAACACGCTGAGGTGGGACAAGAAAACGATTCAATAAAGGCTTGGCCGTGGTGTGATGTCACGCCACGGAATACGCCAAGAGATTGAATTTGTGTAAAGATTATTCTCTCTACGGTGGTATGTGGAACTTATTTTGCAGAGCCGACACTATCCTTGTGTTCAGAATCTTCTATGAAGTATTCGAGGAGGAACCCGCTTTGCAATGCCGAAGACAATATGCGTCGGACTCGCCGTCATTGAAGCCTGGTTCAGGGGCTACCGAGGAGTCCTCGATTGGGGTTGTCCGGATAGTCAACTATCACCTTGGCCGGACTCTGGACTATGAAGATACAAGATTGAAGACTTCGCCCGTGTCCGGATGGGACTTTCCTTGGCGTGGAAGGCAAGCTTGGCGATACGGATATGTAGATCTCTTACCATTGTAACCGACTCAGGTAACCCTAACCTCTTCGGTGCCTATATAAACCGGAGGGTTTTAGTCCGTAGGACTAACAACAATCATACCATAGGCTAGCTTCTAGGGTTTAGCCTCTCTGATCTCGTGGTAGATCTACTCTTGTACTACCCATATCATCAATATTAATCAAGCAGGAGTAGGGTTTTACCTCCATCGAGAGGGCCCGAACCTGGGTAAAAACATCGTGTCCCTTGTCTCCTGTTACCATCCGCCTAGACGCACAGTTCGGGACCCCCAACCCGAGATCCGCCGGTTTTGACACCGACAGGGAGTCTGAAGGATGCCCAGCGGCACATTGACATTCAACTTACAGATGAAGAAGTCACTGAAGCTCTGAAGAAGATGTTGAATGAACCGGAGGCCGTCTGTGCCCAAACCGGACTGCTCCCTTTCTATGCTTTCAACAAACCGCCAGCTGTAAGAGTCATATACTCTTTTTATCTGAAACTGCTTCTGCCCAAATATTCTTCAAAAACGCGATTATTTTCTAATAGGGTGATGATCCGTTCTGGAACAAGAAACCCCCGCAAGACAAACCGGCGAAACCACAAGATAAACCGGTCAAGCCAGTTCGTCCAAAGACCAAGGTTGTGAAAAAACCTGCCAAGAAAAGGACCACTGCATCCTCCGATCCACCAGCCGACGATGATGAGGGTAACCCGGAATCAGAGGTAGAAATTGACTCACTTGGTTCATTTTTCGTATGCCTTATTGATGATGATTATTGTCAGGACGACGCTGAAGTCAGCCAAGCCGATGATGTAGAGGTAATCGCTCTTTCCTCCGATTCAAATCCTTTGCCAACACTAAAAATCCGTCGAGCAAACCGGAAAGTTAAATTTTCTCATCCTCTTGCTTACTTGGATCCGAACTTTCTTGTGAAGATACAACAGCACGAGGCTCGCCGCACAACTCGGCATAGCGGCCAGGTAGTTACCTCCGCCGGTTTACCGAACACTCCGGTTCGGAAACACCGATCAGAGGTCTCTTATCCCTTTGACACTTCACGCCCTAAAGCGGGTTGTTTTTGTCAACCTCTTAACCCATCCGATTCAAATTATCAGGGTACTTCTCACTCATCATCTGGTGAATCGTCTGCCAGAAAGCTTCCACCGCTCAAAACAGTGCTTGGGTGAGCCATACTCTTACTTATATCCTTGATATGCAATTTAATATATACTGTACTGATCCTTATATTTATTTTTCTCAGTGCCAAGCCCAGACCCAGCAAGAAGGCTCGTCTGAATAAACCGTCAGAGGAAGACGCGGCTGTTGAACCGGAGAAAACTCCTGACCCTGAAGAGACCAACATTGATGATATGCTGAATGACCCAACGCCTCAAGATCATGACTTCGTTGCTGAGCAGGCAGAAATTGACACCACCGGCCATGCCGACTAGCCAACCAGCCCTATCCGGACTGATAAACCGGTCAGTCCAGTAAAAGATACTGATAAACTAGCAACTCCAGCAAGAGCTGCTGAGGAAAAGGATGATGACGTTGTGATTACTGGCACTGCCCATACCGCTCCAGGAAATCTTGTCGCTTTATCAAAGCATACTGCGAAGTAAGAACTCTCTGCAATTGGCAAAGGCAAATTGGACACCGATTTGTCTACTTATGCCCATCTGAATGCTCAAGACCTTCATTCTGGCTATCTGAATCGTCTTTACACCAGCCGCGACTATGAAGCCGGTCTGGTCAATATGATGAAGGAGCGTTATGAGGTAATTTCATAAGTGTTTTCCCCTTATATTCAATTGCAATTTGTCAATTCCAGTAGCCCCCAAGTGACGATTTAAGATACCAATCTAAATCGGGACTTAGTAAAAAAATATGCTTCCAATAATGCATCTGAACTTCACTGAAGTAGCCCCCAAGGGCCGGTTTAACTTTATAAATATGAACCGGGATTTTGAGCAAATATCCATTAGCCCCCAAGTGCCAAGTTGAATACTTGTATTATGCGTGGGACTTGTAGAAATGTATGATGAAGAGCAAATATGCATTAGCCCCCAAGTACCAAGGGCATAACTTGTTATGTGCTTGATACTTCAAATATGTATTGTCACCTCATCATATAGTTGTCTCTTTGTAGGCTGAGCTGAGCAAGAAAGAGAGCCAAACCGCTGATCTGCAGGAGAACCTTAAATCGCAACAAGCTGAAACCTCCAAAGTGAAAGAAGAATTGACCAGCGCTCTAGGCGCTATGGAAAAACTGAAAGAGGGCTTCAACAAGGAGCGGGCGGACTGGAAAATTAAAAAATCCGCTTTGATCAAAAGGGCTGAGAAAGCAAAGGCCGCTCTTAAACCGGTGGTTGATGAATTGACCAGCATAAAACGGCAGGTTCATGCCATGACTGCGGCTGTGTTTGGTAAGCATCCTTGATTCCTGATTTCAACATATCCTTTCATGCATTTGCCGGTTTACTAACCCTTGCAATGATACAGGAACTCGTATTAGCCACTTGGGATCTGATGTGCAGAAGAAGTTGAAAGCGGCCTATACTCTGATAGAGCAGTTGTATACCGGCGCACAGCGGATTATCTATACTGCTTCACACAACAATCCGCCTCCTACCTTGATCAAGGATACCTTAGAAAGGTTATCTATGCTTCCTGCCCGGGTAGACGAGCTAAAAAAGTCTGCCGCTAGAACGGGCGCTTTGGCCGCACTAACCCGGGCAAAAGCATGGGTACCTGACTTTGATCCAGTTGAAGCGGCCCAAGGTTATCCCAGTTTGAAGGAAGACGGAACAGAATTTGGCGAAGATGATCTCCGGATCATAAACCGGGAAGTACGCCCATTGGCTTGTCAACTGGTTGAAGAAGCGGGCCTTTCATATTATCAAGCAAGCTATGATGACAAGAACAAGTGGGTTGCTGCACCAATTCCAGAAGCTCAAAATCTTATCCCGCCAATCCATAAGCACACTTATGCCCCTGACATTGAATCGTCCACGCTGATAAGTGATGAAGCTGTTTTCCAAGCCCTAACTGGGATCGACTAGGCAACTGTTGATTTCCAGCCACTGGGTAGAGAAGAGGAAGTTGAACCGGCAAGAGATGATCTGCAACCATCAGGCCAAGCTGGTGACCAATCGTGAACCGGTGGCCGGTTTAGTCTTCTACATGCTGCAACATGTATTTAAGAAAACAATTACCCTTTTGGGCACTGGAAGGCCTTGTAATAGGCTAGTTAAAATACTTGGTCTAGTATGCCTTCGTGCATTTTTATCTGCGACTGATGCTTGCTTAATCCGATATGTTGAAGATATGATATTCATAATCCATAACCATTTAATCCAGCTGTTCCTGCAGATAAAAGCTCAAAGTACCCTGGCGGTTTACCCCTGGGCGGGTCATGATATCCAATATATATATGACCAAGATTTGTAACCAAGGTTGTAAAAGATAACCAAACACAGAAATATATGTAATACCTGTGACTTTTTAGGCATAAGGTTGGCTAACCAACGTTGTAGGGAGGGTCATAACCCAACTCTTGGAGGAGAAATAACTCCTGTTATATGAGGCCGGTTTATAGTAAAAACCGTTCCGGGTTATGATAAACACCGGTTTACTCTGTACTGGGATTTCGATTCAAAACCAGACCGGGCTGATAGTCTCCGGATTATGATTTGACCTTGTACTGTCAATTTGTAATTGTCAGTCTGACCGGGTTGATAACACCGGTTTTTAAAAAACATCATAAATCTTATCAGAAAAGAGAGCAAAACTCAATCAAAGGCAAAGAAAACCGTTGTAGTCGAGGCTTTTCACGGGCTGCCAGGCCCCAAATTCGAGGCTTTTCATGGGCTGCCAGGCCACTGAGTTAAACCATTTTTGCAAAGCCTTTTAAGATGGTCTGCAATCCTTAACCAATCATCGTTTTAACTTGACAAGTTCAGGGTCTGCATTTTAGAGTAACTTGCCAAAGTTCGAAGGGTCATACCAGGTTTACCTGGACGGCGTGACTTACTTAAAGAGGCAGGTTAACCCGGGGTTTTAGGTGTATACACCAGGTTTCCAAGCCATGGCTTGATAGCCCATTACAAGTGTAGATTCTAAGTTCATTGCGATAGCAAAGAATCCCCAAGTAACATTTTGAGCTGTGCTCAGTGAGTGCCTATGTTTGAGTTGTTGTTTGACAACACTCTCTTTGGCCCCAGATTATTTTGGCTTTGAGTCGATCAAGAGGTGTGACTATGGTTCGAATACGACCAAGCCCCCAAGTGATGCTATGGCATTGCGCCTATCAAAAGGTGTAGCTATGGTTCGGATACGACCAAGCCCCCAAGCGATGCAATATAAAGCTTTGAGAAGCTAAATCAAGGGGTGAACCAGACACCGCTTTTAGAAACAGAAGCTCCATGTAACCACACATGATGTAAGAAAACAACAGATACCCCGCTTTAGCTGAGGTTCCAGTTTATTATATTGATCATAATATGTACATAAGCAGAGCCTATAACTCAAGTATAGTAAGGCCGAAGATGAGCAATATTCCACGGCCAGTTGGTCTCCTCCTCCGATTTACGTGAGTCTTTGCGCTCTCGAACATCAATTAGGTAGTACGATCCGTTGTGTAGATTCTTGCTGACCACCAAGGGTCCTTCCCAAGGGGGGATAATTTGTGCATATCCGTCTGATCTTGGATGAGTCGAAGCACCAAATCGCCTTCTTGAAAGGTTCTGGTTCTAACCCGGTGGCTATGATAACGATGCAGATCTTGCTGATAAATCGCCGAAAGGGCTGCCGCTATGTCACGCTCCTCATCTAACAGGTCAAGAGCTTCTTGCCGTGCCTTCTCGTTGTCAGCTTCAACATATGTCGCTACACGAGGTGAGTCATGACGTATGTCACTAGGAAGAACCACCTCCGCTCCATAAACCATGAAGAACGGCGTATCCCGTCGATCTGTTGGGTGTGGTGTTGATGCTCCATAACACGGAAGGTAGCTCAACCCAACAACCCGGTCCGCTGGAAAGGAACCATAAGCCGGGTTTGATGCCTCTCAAGATCTCTTGATTGGCCCTTCCGCTGACCATTGGACTGTGGGTGAGCCACCGATGACACGCTGTCGGATGTGCTCACGCTAACAGAACTCCTTCATGGCACCCTTTGACAGATTGGTACCATTGTCTGTTATAATGTTGTGTGGAAAGCCAAACCGGAAGATCACTTTTTTGATGAATTGAACCGCCGTGGCTGCATCACACTTACTAACTGGCTCTGCTTCCACCCACTTTGTGAACTTATCAACCGCCACCAAAAGGTGGGTCTTCTTGTCCTTGGATCTCTTGAAAGGTCCAACCATATCCAGCCCCCAAGTCGCAAACGGCCAAGTGATTGGGATCATCCTCAATTCTTGAGCCGGTACATGAGCTGCGTTTTGAGAATTTCTCGACAGCCATCACATCTTTTGACCAAGTCCTCTCAGATCAAGATGGGCTGTCAACCAATAAAACCGTGATTTAAACGCCTTTGGCCACCAAAGATTTTGAACCGCATGGTGACCACAGTCTCCTTCGTGGATCTCACGCAAAATTTCACAGCCCTCTTCAGGAGACACACAACGTTGAAACGCCCCTGTCACACTGCAATGATGCAACTCTCCATTGATAATGGTCATGGACTTGGACCGCCGGATTATCTACCTGGCCAAAGTCTCATCCTCTGGTAACTCGCCCCTATTCATATACGCCAGATAAGGAACCGTCCAATCCGGGATAACATGAAGAGCCGCCACCAACTGAGCTTCCGGATCAGGAATAGCCCAATCCTCTTCACCAGGGAGCTTGACGGACGGATTATGCAGAACATCTAAGGAGACATTAGGCGGAACCGGTTTACGTTGGGAACCTAGGCGGCTTAAAGCGTCCGCCGCTTCATTCTTCCGCCGATCCACATGATCCACCTGATAACCCTTAAAGTGACCTGCAACAATATCCACCTCACGACGATATGCTGCCATGAGTGGGTCTTTGGAATCCCAAGTGCCAGATACTTGTTGAGCCACCAGGTCCGAGTCACCGAAGCACTTAACTAGGCTTAGGTTCATCTCCTTAGCCATCCGAAGACCATGGAGTAGGGCCTCATATTCAGTTGCATTGTTAGTGCAAGGGAACATTAAACGGAGAACATAACAAAACTTATCACCTCGCGGGGAAGTTAATACGACTCCAGCCCCCGAGCCCTCCAATTGCCTGGACCCATCAAAATGAATAGTCCAATAAGTGTGATCCGGCTTCTCTTCTGGCGTTTGTAGTTCGGTCCAATCATTGATGAAATCCACAAGTGCCTAAGATTTGATCGCCGTTCGGGGTATGTATTTCAACCCGTGAGGCCCGAGCTTGATAGCCCACTTGGCAATCCGGCCAGTCGCTTCCCTGTTCTGGATTATATCTCCCAAAGGAGCAGAGCTGACCACCGTGATGGGATGACCTTGGAAATATTGCTTAAGCTTCCGGCTTGCCATGAAAACTCCATATACCACTCGCCAAGGGTACTCGCTGACTCAATAAGTACCTCGCTGATATAATAAACCGGACGATGGACCGGATATTCTTTTCCCGCCTCCTTGCGCTCCACCACAATAGCCACACTAACTGCCCGAGCGTTAGCTGCCACATATAACAATAGTGGCTCCTTGTCAACCGGAGCAGCAAGAATCGGCGAGTTAGCCAGCTGCCGCTTTAAATCCTCAAACGCTTCATTCACGGGCGCTACCTGCATAAAGTCATCCGCTTTTCTTCAAAGATCCGATACAAAGGAATGGCCTTTTCACCAAGGCGGCTGATAAACCGACTCAACACGAATCCGACCTGCCAAGCGTTGAACGTCATTGATACACTTTGGTTTAGCCAAGGAGGTGATGGCCTTGATCTTTTCTGGATTGGCTTCAATGCCCCTGTTAGACACCAAAAAGCCTAAGAGCTTGCCTACCGGTACACCAAAAATGCATTTGGCCGGATTAAGCATCATTTTGTAGACCCGCAGGTTATTAAAGGTTTCCTTTAAGTCGTCGATCAATGTCTCCTTCTTCCTTGATTTCACCACAATATCATCCACATAGGCATGAACATTACGGCTGATTTGTTTATGAAGACAATTCTGCACACACCGTTGATAAGTCGCCTGGGCACTCTTGAGCCCAAAGGACATGGACACATAGCAGAAGGCTCCAAAGGGAGTTATGAAGGCCGTCTTCTCCTGGTCCTTAACTGCCATTTTTATCTGATGATAATCGGAATATGCATCCAAAAAGCTCAAACGCTCGCAACCCGCCGTAGCATCAATAATTTGATCAATACGGGGAAGGGCAAAAGGATCTGCTGGACAAGCTTTGTTGAGATCTGTGTAGTCCACACACATACGCCAAGTGTCGTTCTTCTTAAGAACCAGCACCGGATTAGACAACCACTCAGGATGGAATACTTCCACGATAAATCCAGCCGCCAAGAGCCTGGCCACTTCTTCTCCAATAGCCTTGCGTCTTTCTTCATTGAACCGGCGGAGAAACTGCTTGACCGGTTTATACTTAGGATCAAGATTAAGAGTGTGCTCAATGAGTTCTCTCGTGACACCGGCATGTCGAAGGCTTCCACGCATAGATGTCCCGATTCTCATGGATGAACTCGATGAGCGCTTCCTATTTAGGATCCAAGTTAGCGCTGATGCTGAACTGCTTGATGAATCGCCAGCACGAAGTCAATAAGCTTAGTCTCATCACCGATTTAAACTTCAGGTCGGATCATGCTCAGAAGTTGGCTTCTTCAACGAAGTCATATCTGCCGGATCAACATTATCTTTGTAAAACTTTAACTCTTCTGTGGCACAAACCGACTCAGCATAAGCCGCATCACCTTCTTCACACTCCAGAGCAATCTTACGGCTCCCATGTACGGTTATAGTTCCCTTGTGACCTCGCATCTTGAGCTGCAGATAAACATAGCAAGGTCGTGCCATAAATTTAGCATAAGCCGGCCGTCCAAACAGAGCATGATACGGACTTCTGATTTTCACCACTTCAAAGGTCAAAGTTTCTGATCTCGAGTCATGCCCATCTCCGAAAGCCACCTCCAGAGCCATCTTACCAACACGATACGCCTATTTACCAGGTACCACACCATGGAACACCGTATTGGACGGTTTAAGATTTTTATCTGTTAACCCCATGCGACGAAAGTTTCATAATAAATGATATTGATACTGCTCCCTCCATCCATGAGTACCTTGGTGAACTTATAACCTCCCACCTGAGGTGCCACCACCAGTGCCAGATGACCCGGATTGTCAACCCGGGGTGGATGATCTTCCCTGCTCCACACAATCGGCTGCTCAGACCAACGCAAATAACGGGGCACCGCCGGTTCAACGGCATTCACTGCCCTTTTATGAAGCTTATGATCGCGCTTGTCCAGGCTAGTAGTAAAGACATGATACTGCCCACCATTCAACTGCTTCGGGTTGCTCTAGTAACCCGATTGTTGTTGCTGCTGTTGCTGATTCCCCTGATTGTTATTACCACCTTGGTTGCCCTGACTGCCTTGATTGCCATGCCCGCTCTAGTTGCCATGAAAACCTGAACCGGAGCTGCCTCCACCATAACCCGGCCCATGAGATCCGGGGCCCGAACCACCACCCGGTCCATGATCATACCGGAAAGAATTAGAATTTTTGAACTCTTGCATGATGTAGCAGTCCTTCCAGAGGTGTGTGGACGGAATCTCCTTCGTCCCATGTTTTGGGCAAGGTTGGTTCAACAGATAAGACAAGCGGTCCGGGTTAGGACTCGGTGCTCCACCGCGCTGGGGCGGTTTACCCTTACGCCATTGGCCCTTGTCTTGTGTGCTGGTATTAGCCACAAAGTCTAAGCTGTGGTCCGCTTTACGCTTGTCGCCGTTTCCATGACCCGCCAGGTTGTGATGCTGCCCATTGGCATTGCTCTCGTGGTTCTAAGTCTGACAGTAGAATGGGGGGTAGGTATGGAGAGGCAAGATACTAGCTATGGAGTAGTTGTATACGCACGAGTTTTACGAGTTCAGGCCCTTCTCGGAGGAAGTAACAGCCCTACGTCTCGGAGCCCGGAGGCGGTCGACTGGATTATATGCGTATGAATTAGAGGGGTGCGAGCCCTTCTATCTGTGGAGGGGGATGGCTTATATAGAGTGCGCCAAGGCCCCAGCCAGCCCATCTAGCGGAGGGTTAAAGGTACGTTAAGGCCAGACCTTACTGGTAACGCCTTACATAAAGTGTCATCATGACCATAAAGACTACTTAATTACAGACCGTTTGGGACGCAGAGTGGTTCTTGGACTCCTAGTGGTCGAATGGGTCTTCATGGTCGAGTGTCTTTGAGTCTGTCGAGTGAAACCCTACCAGGTCGATCGAAGGCCGCTTTCTTCTAAAGATGTCCTTGGGAGGGGACCTTGACAGGTTCATGACCCTACCCTAGGTACATAACTTCATCATTAGCCCCGAATGGATCGAGGTTCAATGAGGAAGGAGTTGATAATCTTTCCGACCTGTTTTTGTGCTGCGAAAAGGCCTTACTCGATCAATGACTTTTAGTGATGGTGTCAACTTCTTCTTCGCCGCTTTGATCCATTCTTCACATCTGCCGAGTGAACTTTATAGACTTGAAGATCTCCGAGCGACGGATCGGAGGAAATCTGCCGTCTCGACGAGTTGCTCATTGTTAGCGGATTTAGCAGATCCGAATTTCGGAAGCACACGGCGGAGAAGGCTGCGGTACTGGATGGGATAAGGCGAAGACGCCGACCAAGGCCACCTTTTTTCGCCACGATCGCTGCTGATCATATGGGATTTGACAGATTGCCCGGCCTACCAATACCCACTGAAGCGATTTCATATAAGGCATCGGGCGGGGTCTTTGAACAGGCGCCTCATTTTCCCTCCCCCCGCCCTCGATTCATCTGCCAGACCAGAATCTGCTCAGCAGCTGCTGTTCTGCTCTCCTTCGCGGGGCGATAATGGTGAAGGAGAAGACGGCGGCCTTGGAGCGGGCGAAGAAGGTGACGGTGAAGGCGAAGGAGAGCGACTCACGGGCGGATCCTTGTCGCGTCCAGCTCGCCGCAAGGTTGGGTCCAGGAGATTGATCCGCCACCATCACCCGTAAAGACCTCGACGACCTGGCCAACAAGGGATTGATCCCATGGGTCGCAAGGCTTCCGGGACGGAGTGGCAGCCGCAGCCTTAGGAGGGTGAGTGCGCCTCTTAGCCACCCATATTGATCGCCGATTTTCTACCGCCAATCTTTCTTTCGGGTTTTCAACTTTTTGAGCACAACTCCATCACTTCACACCCAACTCCATTGCCTATCTTGCTGCTTTCGTGTCTTTGTGCGAAAACTTCTGGGCTGTCACCACACCGGGGCCTCTTCAAACACATATTCACTTGTCGCCATGACGGTGAAAAGGCAAGTCCGAATTATGAAAGAACCCAAGTAATCCAGATGTGTGGGGGTCTTGGGGTCCAGATGAGGGGTAAAGTGCCTTCCGCCATGACTCTTCCCGATTCAGTTAGAGGGTGGCAATGACCGTTCTATCACAAGACCAACGACACTGTAGGCCGACCGACTCCCTCCTTTCTCCATGGGTCGAGTGAATGCCGGCCCTCTCCAAGGTGCTTCCGGAGGAGAAGGTCCAGTTAAATTGTTGATGGAGCGCCGTAGTCCAGCTCATTCATGACGGAGTGACCGGCATGGATCTTTCCGAGATTTTCCTCGACGGCGCATCCAACCGCCTCAATACGAGGCCACCCGATGTGGTTGTATTCTGCATCAAGACACCACCCGGTCCACCTGCAGGAGGTCGACGACGCCACATTGGAGAGGTGGATGACTGCCATCACAGGAACAAAGATAACCTCGTGGAGCTAGGAGGATCCCACCACTGACCAATCTTATTTAACTGCATAAGGTATGACCACTTATCTCCGATCAGTGATCCTGCTGCATTCGCCTGCTCCGCCATGAAGTCACCGATTGACTTTCATCTTGTTTTGCTGTCTTCTAGGCCACCACCGAGATGTACTCGATGCCCAACGGGCGCAAGAACAAGTCAAGAAGAAGAAGGAAGGGAGGAGAAAGCCAGGAGGAATGGGAGTCCGACGTGAGGAGGGCGAGGGAAACGACAGCTCGATGAAGAGGAGGAGGAGGAGGAGGAAGACGGATCCTCCCCACTCGTAAAGGCGGTCCAAGCCGACGATGATCCGGCGGTCGAGCGTGGTAGGCTATCGCGCTGCTACGGTCGACGAAGCACCCTGACGACTTCCCCAAAGGTCAATCGAGAAACCGCCAAAGCAACCCCGAAAGCAACATCATCAAAGCCGACGAAGGCCCTGCCCAAGATGAGGATGGTCATTCCCACCATTTCCGGTAATCAGAGAACTTGTGTTTTCCTGCTTATCACGGGTGTACTTTTGGTCGACTCGCTTGATCGATCAACTGATTTTTGAAATCTGCAGGTTGCCACCTCCGAGACCTCAGCTAAGCACCTAAGATCAGAAATGGAAGATGCCGCCACCTCCAACCTTGGTATGATCTCTCAGTTTCGCTTTTATGGTCGATTGATTTCTGTTTTACCTTTGAATCTTTCTTGTAGTTCCACCTCATGTCATTGATCTCCCCGACGCGCATTTATGAAACACCATTGAGGAAGAGGAAGGACAAAAGGTGCTCGCCGGCAAGGCTACTCAAGTTGTATCACCGCTCGAGACGCTGGTTCACGAGGGAGGCGACACCACTGGCTTCAGGTCCTTTGTCGTGTCACGACGAGTGTCCGCCTTCGCTGCCGATCGCTGACCCGCTTTCCCTTTTGCCACACACACCACGCCCCGAAGACCAAGTGAGTGCTGCTAAGGAGGCCATACGCCAGCAGGGATCATGATGGAGCAAGTGAAGGTGGTCCGGAGGCCAGCCAGCGGCTTATGATGCAAGCTCAGCTTTCGTGAGCAATGTCCAAGTAAGTTGGTCGCTGCTTGTTCTCATTAGGATATGCTACCTGAAATTTCTTCTTTCTCAAGATTTATATTTGATATGTACACCCACCGGGCGGTGTGTCAATTGAATTTTTGTATTGGTGGGGCACGCTGAGTGCACCCACTGGTGTAGTCCCCGAGACTATGGTGGATCATGGGCAATGACTATAGTCTTTATACTTTGAACTTCTTCACTCGGTCTGGTCGGGCCATGTCGAATGGATCTTTGGAACCGTGGGGCACGCTGAGTGCACCCACGGTGTAGTCCCCGAGACTATGGTGGACTGCTGGCAGTTGACTATAGTCTAAGGAACTATTTTTTTTTGCCTCTTTCGGTCGACTGGTCGAACCGAATTGGTAAAACCAGTGGGGGCACGCTGACTGCACCCACTGGGTGTAGTCCCCGAGACTAGTGTCGAAAGTTTTGATTCGACTATAGTCTTAGAAATGCTATGATTTTTCTTTAGTCACTCGGAAGTGACCTGTCTTTGATGTTTTGTCGATTGACTCTTCAAGAGAAATCTTATGAGCTCGTGGGTCCGCTATACCTAATTGGAGAACAAACAGATCCATCTCAACCTTGACTTGAAGCTTGCTCAGAGAACTTGCAAAAGGCTAGAGACGGCAAAAGGTATGGCTAGTGAGAACTTTGACGACTGCCTTTGTCTTTCTACCCATTCTCAACTCGGGCTTATTGTTATTTTGCGCATAAACTAGAGGAGGCTCAAGAAGAAAGACCACGACCTTGCAGAGGCATGTAAGGCGGCTTTGGAGAAAACAAAGCTCGTGGAAGAGAAACTGGTCTCACCGGCAAACTCAAGAGGAGAATACCAAACTGAAGGTTGCTTCGACGCGCCAACAAGGAGGTTAGCCGATCAAGAATGACAATGTTGCTCGACCGACAAGGTCAAGCGAATCAAGGGAGGAGGAATGATCTGAGGCTTATCCGGGAGGGCTCGCCAAAAGTTATTCCTCATGCTTGAAGGTAACCTCTTTACCCGACTGCCTAGTTATCACCGATCGATCATAGAACTGTTAACTTGAACCCGAGTTGCATTTACAGAATTCGCCGAACTCAAGAGGAGACCAATGAGTGGAGACAAGCCCGACCCCATCAACTCTCCCATGAAGGATGAAGCCGCTATGAACGTGTTCGACCGAGTCTCGCATTGCTGGTGTGGTGGACTATCTCGCCGACCGAAAGCTGCGTGTCACGGATCGACTCAACACTCGCCGCACCAGACGCTTAGAATGACCTCGAGTCCTTAATGACTCGATCGAATGAGGTTCCAAGTTGAGTGCAAGAATGGAAAAGTCTTCGCCAAAAGGTGCTGATGTTGCTCGCTCGGTTCATGTCCACCGCAAGGAGGCGCGGGAGGAAAAGTTGGCGTCCCTCAAAGTTGCCAATACCAAGAAGTATGATTTCCGATCTTTCATGGAGACTTTCATCGCCGCTGCCACCCGGATTGCTAACGGGGTCGACCTTGACCAGTTTGTGGCTCCTTCCAGTCCTCGGCCTGAGGAGTAAAAAACGTCTATGCTTTACCTTAAATTTGCCTCGGAATGCCGAGTGGTTTTGTAACCGATATACTTTAACGGGCTTAACGCCCGAGCACTTTCGAATCCGTAGGACGTTTATCCGAACTTGGTTTATCATCGAGCATGCTTTTCATTCGGAATATACTTCAATGCTTCAGCAGCATCCTTGAGGTGAATATACAGTCGACCTGCACTTCATCGATTTTGCAGGTAGGGATGAAGTACAGGCTGCGACTGACCTCGTCGTCTTTGTGGATCGGGATGGACCGCACATGGTACTTATGGTGCAGCTCTGAAGGAGAAGGTACCAATGACCTGCACCTCGTCAGTCCTTATGGATTGGGATGGACTGCACGCTGTACTTGTGGCGAGTTCAAGGAGAAGGTAATTGTCTAATCTGCTTCTCGTCATCCTTTATGGATCAGGATGGACTTCTTACTTAGGCGAGTACTGACTGCAACTAAGCCTCCGAGTGGGAGGTTTGCTCTCCACTCAAGAGGGTTTTAAATACTTAGGCTAGCATCGACTGCAGCTAAGCCCCCGAGTGGGAGGTTTGCTCTCCACTCGGTAGGATTTTTCAATACTTAGGCGAGTACTGGACTGCAGCTAAGCCCCCAAGTGGGAGGTTTGCTCTCCACTGTAGGATTTTTCAATACTTAGGCGTAGTATCGGACTGCAGTTAAGCCCCGAGTGGGAGGTTTGCTCTCCACTCGGTAGGATTTTTCAATACTTAGGCGAGTATCGATCAGCAGCTAAGCCCCGAGTGGGAGGTTTGCTTCCACTGTAGGATTTTTCAATACTCAAAGTAGTACTGGACTGCAGCTAAGCCCCGAGTGAGAGGTTTACTCTCCACTCGGTAGGATTTTGATGGCGAGTTCAAGGAGAAGGTAGCAGCCGACCTGCACCTCGTCAGTCCTTGTGAAGCGCACATTGTATTAAATACTTAGGTGAGTACTGGGACTGCAGCTAAGCCCCCGAGTGGGAGGCTGGCTCTCCACTCGGTAGGATTTAAAACACTTAGGCGAGTACTGGGACTGCAGCTAAGCCCCCGAGTGGGAAGCTAGCTCACCACTCGGTAGGATTTAAAACACTTAGGCGAGTACTTGGACTGCAGCTAAGCCCCCGAGTGGGAGGCTGGCTCACCACTCGGTATTATTTTTAAAACACTTAGGCGAGTACTTGGACTGCAGCTAAGCCCCCGAGTGGGAGGCTGGCTCACGGCTCGGTAGGATTTTTAAGACACTTAGGCGAGTACTTGGACTGCAGCTAAGCCCCCGAGTGGGAGGCTGGCTCACCACTGTAGGATTTTAAAACACTTAGGCAAAACGGATTCAAGGCTAAGCCCCCGAGTGAGAGGCTGGCTCACCACTGTAAGGATTTTTTACAAACTTAGGCGTAAACGGATTCAGCAGCTAAGCCACCCACCGGGTGGGAATTTTAACAAAAGTAATAACAATCACCGGGAAAATTATAACCTTCTTGATTTAGATAAACAAACTACAGAGGTACTTTTATTACATCTCACCCGAGTGAGTTCTTATGTAAAGGCGGAGCAGCTCCGCATTCCAGGCTCGAGGCTCATCGATCCGCATTCGATGTTGTAAAGATGGTAAGCTCCATTGTGGAGAACTCGTGACAATGAAGGACCTTCCCAAGTGGGAGCGAGCTTGTGTGGTTTCGCTGATCCACTCGGAGGACCAGATCCCCTTCTTGAAAGGCTCGGCTCTTCACATTTCTAGCGTGGAATCGACGCAAGTCCCGCTGATAGATGGTCGAGCGGATCAGGCCATCTCTCTCTCTCTTCAAGGAGGTCGATCGATCTTGTTGGGCTTGCTCCACTTCAGCTTCAGAGTAGAGTTCACTCAAGATTGAAGCAGGTCACTCGGCAGAACTGCTTCAGCTCCATAGACCATAAAGAATGGACTTCTCCCAATGACCGATTAGGAGTGGTCCTCAATCCCCAAAGAACCGATGGAAGTTCATCAACCCACGCCCCCTGTTGCATGCTTGAGATCACGATCAATCGAGGTTTCAGTCCTTGAGAATTAGACCATTTGCTCGCTCGCTTGTCCATTCGACCGAGGTGAGCGATCAAGCATAGTCGACTCAAGGTCTCGAGAGGCGCAAAGGCTTTGAACTTGTCGGAATCAAATTTGACCCATTGTCGATGATGATGCTGTGGAACTCCATATCTGAATATCAACTCTCCGATGAAACCGACAAAGAAGGCACGATCAAGGTTCTTGATAGGTTTAGCTTCGATCCACTTCGTAAACTTGTCGAATGCCACAAGCAAATGAGTGAAACCACTCCTGCCAGTTCTCGGTGGTCCAATCATATCCAACCCCCAAACAGCGAAAGGCCAGACGAGGGGAATGGTCTTCAATGCTGAGGCGGGTTTGTGTGACATATTGGAGTAGAACTCACATCCTTCACACTTGTCGACTATTTCCTTTGCCATTTCATTTACCTTTGGCCAGTAAAATCCCGCTCGGTATGCTTTAGCCATGATGGTCCGAGAGGACGCATGGTGACCACAGGTCCCCGAGTGGATATCATCAAGAATTATCTGACCTTCTTCTGGCGTTATACATTTCTCGCCGACTCGCCACGCTTTCTCAATAACCGTCCCTTGATCACAAGAAGGCCTTGGATCGGCGGACGATCCGTCGAGCCTCTTCTTCATTCTCCGGAGCTCTTTCCTTAGGATATACACGATGTACGGTACTGTCCAGTCGGGAGTGATGACCACAACTTCCATAATCAGGTCGACCACGGCTGGGACCTCTACTTCAGTCGGATCAGTGGCACTTTTTGGATGTGGAGCTTCTTCAGTGAAAGGATCCTCTTGAATCGACGTATGCGGATGTGCTCCAAAACACATCACCGGGAATGGCTTCCTCTTGGACCCTATTTTCTCCAAATCATCAGCAGCTTGATTTTTCAATCGGGTATATGATGGAGCTCTAACCCTCAAACTTCTTCTCTAGCTTCCTCATCAGCATTACAAGAGCTACCATGGCTGGACTTCGACGCCCCACTCCTTCATCACCGATTAACCACTCAGATCTGAGTCGCCATAGACCATGAGGCGACGGACACCGAGTGAAATGGCCATACGCAACCCATACAACAAAGGCTTCAGATTCTGCTTCATTGTTGGAAGAATCAAAGTGAATCTGGAGCACATATCCGAGCTTATCTCCTCGGGGAAACCAATACTACCCCAAAGACCGTAACCATTCAGCATCTTGGAACCATCAAAGAACATAGTCCAAAGGTTCGAGTGAACTTGAGTCGGTAATCGTTGTTCAATCCACTCGGTGATGAAATCTGCTATTGCTTGGGACTTGATGGCTTTTTTGCCTCAAACTTGATATCAAGGGAAGAAGTTCAATCGCCCATTTCGCCACTCGACCAGCCATGCCTCTCACAGCGTAATCTCGATAATGGGCGTCACGACGACTATAATGGAATGATCAGAGAAGTAATGAGCAACCTTCTTCACGGTCATATAAATCCCATACACAAGCTTCTGATAGTGAGGGTATCTTTGCTTTGACGGGGTTAATACTTCAGAAAGATAATATACTGGGCGCTGAACTTTGAAGGCCTTTCCTTCCTCTTCCCGCCGATCGTAAGTACTGTACTGACGACTTGTCCTGTGGCTGCAATGTAAAGCAGCAACGGCTCCTTGCTGATTGGGGCAGCAAGCACCGGCTGGGTGGAGAGCGAAGCTTTGAGCTCTGCAAATGCTGCATCAGCTTCAGGAGTCCACTCGAACTTGTCTGACTTCTTCATCAGTCGGTAAAGAGGCAATGCCTTTTCACCGAGGCGAGAGATGAATCAACTTAAAGCGGCCAAGCATCCAGTAAGCTTCTGGACATCGTGCACACGCACAGGGAGTTTCATTCGGAGTATAGTGCCAACTTTTTCTGGGTTAGCATCGATTCCTCATTCAGAAACGAGAAAACCGAGTAACTTTCCGCCAGGAACTCCGGATGTGCACTTTGATGGATTAAGCTTGATGTCATACCTCCTGATATTGGCAAATGTTTCAGCAAGGTCAGTCAACAGGTCAGAACCTTTCCGTGACTTGACCACAATGTCATCCATGTATGCTTCCACATTCCGACTGATTTGAGTGAGTAAACACTTCAATCATCCTCATGAACGTGGCTCCGCATTCTTGAGGCCGAATGGCATGGTGACATAATGTAAGCACCCGAATGGAGTGATGAAAGCTGTTTTGATCTCGCAGTCCATACAGACGGATCTGATGGTACCCGAATATGCGCCTAAAAAGACAATCGCCACATCCCGCAATGAGTCGACTATTTGGTCGATGCGGGGAGAGGAAAATGATCTTTCGGACAGGCCCGATTGATATGTTTGAAGTCGACGCACATGCGCAGTGAATTGTCCTTCTTAGGGACCATGACAACATTGGCGAGCCACTCAGAGTGGTAAATTTCTCGGATAAACTCTGCTTCTAAGAGCCGAGCCATCTCCTCGCCTATGGCCTTTCTCTTCGGACGGCGGACCGTCAAGATGTTCTTTGACAGGTTTGACTTTTGAGTCGACTCAGAGACGATGCTCAGCCAGCCCCTGAACACTCGCATGTCGCCAGGCTTCCATGCAAAGATGTCCCGCTCACGGAGGAACCGGATGAGCGCTTCTTCCTATTTGGAGTCGAGTGTTGTTGAGATGTGAGTCGAGCAGCATTGGGATCAGTCGGATGAATATGAATCGGTTTCGTTTCCCCGGACGACTGAAATGCTGACTACGTGGCGGGCTTCTTGGCTCGCAACAAATCACTCGGGTCTGCAGTTTTCTGGTACTCTTGCAGCTCGACCACTGCCATCTGAGCATCAGCGATCTTAGAGCCTTTCTGAAAACACTCTTCTGCCTTTCTCCGATTGCCAGTGACAGTGATCACACCTTTGGGACCTGGCATCTTTAGCTTGAGGTGCACATAACATGGTCGAGCCATGAAACGCGCATATGCTGGCCTCCCCAGAATAGTGTGATAAGCGCTCTGGAAATCCACGACCTCAAAGGTCAACTTTTCCTTACAAAAATTCTTGTAGTCACCAAAAACCACATCGAGAGCAATTTGGCCGAGTGACTCAGCCTTCTTTCCAGGAATGACACCATGGAAGCTCATGTTGCTGGTGCTGAGTCTGGACATCGGAATGCCCATCCCTTTCAACGTCTCTCGATACAAAATGTTCAAACCATCGCCACCATCCATCAAAACTTTGGTCACCGAGTGCCTTCGACGATCGGATCGACCACCAACGCTTGCCTCCTGGGGTGGCAATGTGTGTTGGATGATCGACCGGTCGAATGTGATGGCGGTCCGGGACCATTTCAGATAATTGGGCGTCGCCGGAGCGACCATGTTCACTTCTCGGTTGATAACTTTCAATCGACTTTTGCTTTCAACGTCAGCAAAAATCATTAGAGTGGAATTGACCTGGGGGTATCCACGATCACTATCTTCCTTGTCCTCAACTTTGTCCGACTCCTTTCCTTATCCTTGGGCTGCTTCCTTGAACCGCTGAATCAAGAGCCGACATCGTCGAGTGGTATGCTTCGGGTAAATGAGTTTACCCTCTTCATCTTTCTTCGTGAATGTGACATGGCAAGTCCAACACATCATTCCCATGTTGGTCTTTCACCTTCTTGGGGTTCCACGGACCCTTGGGTTTCCCCTGAACTTTCCCCTGGGTCACAGCCAAGGCTTCTCCGGAGCGGCTGGCTCGGCTTTGCACTTCGCTTCCGATCGAGTTCCTCCGCCGCTTCATTAGCGGCTGACTTGTACTTACCACTCCGAGCCGATCCTCTTCTTCACCATTAGCATACTTGGTGGCAATTCCATCATCCGACTCAGGGTCATATCTCCTGTCCGATCAATTTCAAACTCAACTCCCCGTTTTGACACCTTCCTTGAAAGCACACATCGCCTCGTGATCGTATACATTCTCAATCAGTATGGTGCAAGGTAATCCATCTCTCGATGTAATCTCTCAAAGTTTCATTCGACTTCACACACACGATCGCAGCTCACAACCCTGCTGGTTGCTTGCAAGTCCCTTCAAATGTCCCGACAAACACTCGGCAAGATCTTCCCAAGTGTAAATACATTGGTGCTAACTGATTCAACCATGCTCGTCGAACCCTCCAACATCAGGGCAAATGCTTCATAGCTACCTCATCGCTGCCGCCGCCAATCTGACAGCCACTCGGTAGTCCTCAAGCCAAGTGTCGCTTGACTCACCGTGAACTTATCGACTCAGCCGCCAACCTGAAGTTGGGAGGAATCATCGCGGCTCGATGGCCCTCGCTAAAACACTCGCCTTGAGACATGAACTCGCTGCTGGAGGGAACATCTCTGTCATGGCCTTCTCGGTGAGCTCTGCTCTCGCCGACCAAGCCTTGAATGATAATGGATCTCGCATCAAAGCTCGCTCTCGGGGTCGACCGAACCCTTCGCCTAACACCGCGGTCAAGGCTCGCCATCTTGTTGCCGAGGAGCGATGATCCACCTCTTGGGAGGGGTGGGCACTCGACGCCGATCATTGCGATCGAATCGGTGCTCATACGGCTTGCGGTTCTTGTATCGATCATCACGCCGCCTCCACGCTCCTCACGCCGGGGCGATCTTGGACTATGGGCCGATCGACTGAATTCGCAGCGACGGATCTGCCGTGAATCCTGTTCCGTGGATCGTGATACGACTGAATTTTGATCTCGATCTGTTGTAAACCTCTACCCGCCCGATCGAAGGCTGAATCGATTCTGCTATACGGGCTGCAGCTGCTAAATTCTGAATCGGAGTTCGATATACCTGAGTTGGTTGTGGAAAGAGCCGACGCCGACCGGATTCTCGAACCCGTGGTCGCGGCGCTGCCGAGAACTCGCTGGAGGTTCTCCAGCCGAGTGCGCCGCCAGGTTGGCTAAGCGCGATCCTCCAAGGCACGAGCCTCGGGGTTTCTCCAACGATAGGAGTGTGAAGCGATCCATGTTTCAGCGGCGGTTCCTCCTCTACAAAGGAAGTGAGGGGCTCGGGTTGGTACTCTTCGTGAGCTTGCGCCGATCGCTTCCACCGCCGCCTCCGCCGGTGCGGGGAATCCAGGAGGACTGCATGGTCCGTCGACCATCGTAACCTCTGCTGCCGGATCGCTATTATTGCACTCGGATGCGTCTCATGGAGCCACCGACAGATCGAACAGGCCGTAGAGAGATTCGCCGGGCTCGATTGCCGCAACTTGGGAAGTGGCCGATCGGCGAAGCCACCGCATGCCTCACCCACCGCTGAAGCCTCGATCGACCGGAGCGCTTGCGCCGTGGGAGATCGGGAGTGAGGACGGCACAAGAACCGACCCATACTGGTCGACGGTTGCCGCGGACGACGCGCGAAAGTGCGCGTCTCGCCGGACAGGAGCGCGCAACGCCGAGAGGAGCCTCCTCAGCCCAGCGGAGTCGCCGGCGATGAACGTGAGCGCACCGAGACGGATCTCGCGCCCTCACCAAAACTCCACCTGAAACCATGATGTAGGAGATCGAAGAATCCCAACTTCTCCAACAAATCGCTAGAACACCTGCCCCACGGTGGGCGCCAACCGTCGTGGTTCTAAGTCCGACAAAGAGAATGGGGGGTAGGTATGGAGAGGCAAGATACTAGCTATGGAGTAGTTGTATACGCACGATTTTTACGAGTTCAGGCCCTTCTCGGAGGAAGTAACAGCCCAACGTCTCGGAGCCCGGAGGCGGTCGACTGGATTATATGCGTATGAATTACAGGGGTGCGAACCCTTCTATCTGTGGAGGGGGATGGCTTATATAGAGTGTGCCAAGGCCCCAGCCAGCCCACGTAGTGGAGGGTTAAAGGTAAGTTAAGGCCAGGCGTTACTGGTAACGCCTTACATAAAGTGTCATCATGACCATAAAGACTACTTAATTACAGACCGTTTGGGACGCAGAGTGGTTCTTGGACTCCTGGTGGTCGAATGGGTCTTCATGGTCGAGTGTCTTTGAGTCTGTCGAGTGAAACCCTACCAGGTCGACTGGAAGGCCGTTTCTTCTAAATATGTCCATGGGGAGGGGACCTTGGACAGGTTCACGACCCTACCTAGGTACATGACTTCTTCAATTGCCGCTCCTTTTTCCCTTCCCTGTCTTATCATCATCAGACTCGGGATCCTTGGTACTATCAGAGTCAGCATACTTTACTAGAGCAGCCATGAGGGTACCCATGTCATTACAATGACGTTTGAGCCTTCCCAACTTCAACTTCAGGGGTTCAAACCGGCAATTGCCTTCCAAGGTCAGAACTGCGGTGTCATCATTGAAGCGGTCCGATGAATGCAAAATTTCCGAAACCCGACGCACCCACCGGGTTGTTGACTCTCCTTCCTCCTGGACACAGGCGGCTAAATCCACAATCGACATAGGCTGCTTGCACTTATCCTTGAAATTCTAGATAAACTGGGCTCTCAACTCGGCCCATGATCTGATAGAATTAGCTGGTAAGCTCTTCAGCCAAGTGCGGGTCGTCCCTTCAAGCATCATGGTGAAGTATTTTGCACATGCCGTATCATCCACATCCAGCATCTCCATGGCCATCTCATAGCTTTCGACCCATGTCTCAGGGGATAAATCGGCAGTGTAATTCGGCACCTTACGCGGGCCTTTAAAATCCTTGGGCAAGCGCACATTGCGCAACGCTGGAACAAGACAGGGCACTCCAAAAGAACTGGAGGTAACTCCTGGCTCCACCGATGTATTTGGACGAACCGGGGTAAGCTGACGGGCTTCATGTTGTGCTGCCAACTCGGCCTCTCTGCGTGCCCGAGCCCGGTCCACCACCTCCTGGGCATCACCCGCAGGGTTATTGCCATGGGGCGGATCACGGTTCCGCGCGTTGCTTGATACTGCCGGTTCATCCATACGCCTGCTGTAAATCGGGCTTGGACGGGGAGTGGAATGAATCAGATTGCGACTGTATGAATAGGCCTCCTGTTGAACCAAGGCCGTCTGAAGAAGCTCCTTGACCCGACGCGTTTCAACTGCCGCTGGAGAATCGCCTTCGATCGGGATGGCCGCCAGCCGTGAAGCGGCAGCAACAATGTTGTCCATCGGGTTAGAGTAATGACCTGGCGGCGTTGGGACATGTGGCGCTACAATGTTGTTCTGACGAGGCGGATCCACCGAACGTGGCTGAACCGGGCGCCGCGCCTGTGTGCCTCGCCCGGTTTATCACCGCGACATCGGTCCTCGCCTCGGTGTTAAAGAGGTTTCTAGCGTCATAAACCGGCGGCAGGCAGGATCGGTGCCTCCTCTTTAGTACCTCGTTCGACGCACTCTGATCCAGCATGAGCCGGTAAGCCTGTGCATCCAAAGCGGCCCGCTCCATGGCCATCCTGGTATCCTCAGCTGCCAAATCGGCCTTGGCCTGTGCGATCTGATCTTTTACCTTTGCAATTTCTGCATTGTGTGCATCCTGGTCCACTGGGTTAACCTTCGCCATCAGCATTGCCAATGCGTCAAACAAATCAGATAGAACCTGAGCTGGCGGTCGCACAGTGCCTCCTGCCCCGGCCGCTGTTGCCGCTGCCGACCCGGAAATCATCGCCGCCGCGGTCGAAGAGTGGAGCGCCGGCTGTGCACCGGCCATGAAGATTGCAACCCGGTTTGGTAGATCAGAGGGGTCCGGAATACTGTCGCCATCGGAACAGCCCCCGATCCGGCCATCTTGTAACTGATATAACAACTCGGTCTCTCCGGTTGATGACTCGTCGCCGGAATAAATGACAGTTTCACCACCAGATTCCGATCTATCCTCAAATTCCCCTCCATGGATAACTCCCACGAAGGCACGCTTCATGACAGGCTTGATCCGGGCAGATCTCGCACGCTGAGCCAGTTCGACGAGGTCGGTGCTGATGTCCGCCTCAGGGCCCGGTTCGCCGATCTTGCCAATGAAAACGTGTATGCCACCAAAGGGGACCCGATACCCGTACTCGATTGAGCCGGCCTCGGGGGCCTAGCCTGCATCATCGATGTAGATCTTGCCGCGATGACTCTTGGTCATCCGGCCCACAGCGTAACCCTTGAGTCCTTCGAAGCTTCCCTCCAAGAACTTGAAACCATCGTGCGATAGCCCCACGGTGGGCGCCAACTGTCGTGGTTTTGTCACGGTAGATGTCCTCATGAAAGGACTTAGTCGTGGAGCCATCGCTACGGGTTAACTTGAAGGGGTTAAAGCGGACAAGGGATGCAAGAGAGTTTATACTATTTCGGCCACTTACGATGAAGGTAAAAGCCTACGTCTAGTTGTGATGGGATTGATGGGGTTTCGATGACCAGGGAGCGAATATGCTTTGTCTGAGTCTCGAGTTGTTGTCTGTCCTGAACCGCCGTCGGGTCGTCCCCTTATATACATGGGTTGACGCCCGTCGGTTTACAGAGTTCCGAGGCCGGCTCATAAACGTGTCCGGCCCGGTCTCTCTTCTTTCTACCTTATAGTACAAGTTACATATCAATGCCAGTTTATATATACATGCCTTAAACCGGTTCTGGGCCCTGGGCCTTTATACAGCGTCACCGTCTGTCTTCATGGGCTTCAAGTATAATGAACTACTGATGGAGTTAACCCGGCCTCTCCTGGACGGTTTACGCCAAGTGGTAATATCCCCAACAATCGGCATACCATGCCATATGGAATTATCAATTTGGAAATCAGATCTCTAATGAGCACTCGCTTGAAGGTTCAACAAATAACAATACGTAGAAAGTTTTATGAAACCTGCACTGTCCAGCCAAGATAAAAAAATTCTTTTGGAAGACATTGAAAGGCGCAATCCCTTACCGTGTTATCTTAGTTAAACATATAAAGGTTTCTCCCCAATTTCCAATGTGCAAATTATGTGTTGATGTTGGGAAGCACCTTATCTTTGGATGTACGAGTATGGAAGTTGTTGGGTTTTGGCGATGTTATTGATAGAGCTTGTGATATTGACCTGGTTGGGGAGGCAATTTTGGAGTATCTCCTGAGTGTGCCTGACCATGAGGCTTTGGTCTTAGGACAGGCGAAATTTAAGGAAATCGTTGGTACTGCAGCTTCGTACTTATGGTGGGAACGAATGAAATTTTTGCGTGATGAACCAATACAAACACTGAATCAAATTCAACTTGCGGTGCAAGCTTTGGCTGGAAATTTCACATTAGCTAGCTACCCAAAATCTAAGATGAAGCGTGGAGGTAGGACCAAGCCTATCCGAGGGTATGTAAAGCTCAATTTGGATACTAGTTTTGATCCTGATATACTCCAAGCTTCTATTGGATCTATTCTTCATGATGATACGGGTACGTTTATTGCAGCCGGGAATGATCATATTGACATTTTCTTTGATGCTTTGACTGCCAAAGCAACTGCATTGAGATTTGGAATGAACCTGATCTGTACAATTGGATGTAACAAAATGGTTGTGAATTCAGATAATCTTGAGGTGATTACGACAATGAATGCAAGGGGATCATCTTCAAGCTTTGTGAGTGCTTTATTTTACGATTGTTATTTCATGTCGCTTGATTTCACTCATGTAATTTATGAACATTGTCCTGGAGAGGCTAATGTAGCCGCACAGGAGATAACTAGTCTAGCTAGATCTTCTTCTTCTAGTGCCTTAAACCATCCAAAAGTACTACCCTTGATTAGGTTGACCAAGGTGTCAAGAGGGACCTTAAAAAACTACCCTATTATGCTCACTCTGATGAACCAAGCGACCAACATGATCGTCCTATTGAGCTTCTTCTTATCATGCGCTGAAACCTCATCCCTGGCCAAAGTTCACCAGTTAATAAAGGCATTATCAACTGAAGGGACCATCACCGAGAGGTTGCAACACCCGGATAATTAAGCTATAGTAATCCCCTGCTAATGATGCCATGTCATCACTCTTACTTTTGCTAATCCTCACTTTCATTCAAATCGGTTCCAATTTAAATTTAAAATAAAGTCAAACAATAAAAGTTTTTCAAATGTCAAAACTAAAAAGTACAAACTGTGGCAAATAATATATAGATAATATTGGTGGAGAAATCATCTTATTATAAAATGTTTAAATGCACACAAAAAATTCAAACAGTGGCTTCAACAATTAATTAAATGCCTTCTATAAATTATAAAATATTAAACTATTTTATTTAGGTGCCAAAATTATTATGGCAGTAGCAAATTTAGTAACACTAATTTACACTACTGCAGGATGTTGCTAACGCGACACTACGATCAGAGACCCTTCAACGAAACTATGTGTGATGCAATAATCGCAAACGGTGGTGTAAAAAACCATCAAAAAGGTGCAAAATGTTTGCGATGACGGATGCATCCAACAAGGTTCAGATTTTAGTTGCGTGTGCGATGCAGGACATACGGTTCAGTTCAATTAACTATTTGCGATGAGGAGGAACAAAATAAACGGGCAGCCAGATGAAGGTGTGTGCGATATAAAACATACGGTTCACTCGGATGAACTATTTGTGATTAGGCAACACAAAAGAAACGGTCAGCCAGATCAAGGTGTGTGCGATATATGGCATGCGGTTCACTCGGATGAACTGTTTGCGTTGAGACAAGAGAACCGAAACGGTTCAATATAACAAGATGTGTGTGATACACGGCAAACAGGTCTGTAATCAGAAATGTGTGCAGAGACCGATAATAACACAGATGATTGCTGCTAATAAGACGTGTGTGTTGTGCGATGGGATGTGTGCGTATATATATATATATATATATATATATATATATATATATATATATATATATATATATATATATATATATATATATTATTTATTTATTTATTTATTTATTTATATATTTATATATATATACACACACACACACTTATAAGGACTTGGTTGCATAACCAAATTAAACATCCAATTACATAGGTGGCTACTACAACCATGGCATTTGCACACACCAAAGTAAACTATATATTACATGCATGATTAACTAGGATAAATGATCATCTGGTCATCATCTACTTCTTGTGACGCTTGCTCTGCTTGTGGCTCGATCCGGCCTCGTCGATTTGGGTAACGAGGCTCTTCCTCATGTCAACGATCCGCTTGTGCTTCTCGTAGCATGTGTACACGCTCTTGGCCGCGAACCTGAGGTGAGGGTCATCCAGTTGGCGCATCCAGGCCTCGTGCCAGGATACGAGACGTGTTTTGTTGGCATCCTACTTCATCTTTTTGTAGTATGGGTCGATGATGGCCGAGGCGAGTTCAACCAGGGAATCCTTCTTCGTGCTGCCCCAGACCCTGTAGTGCTCATGAATTTTGACAAGGTTATTGCAGGCCAAGCCCGTAACCCTGAGCACTTTTACATCGCCGGTGGTTTCCACCATAGCGAACTTGTAGTCGGTGCTGTTGATAAACCTGGTGAAACGGTCGGAAGGCTCTGTGGCCATGCAGTAGTGGTAGATGAGGGCATAATGGCACACACACAACTGGGTGACGGCAACCTTCTGATCTTTGTTGGGACGACCGATGGTGTACTGAGTCGATGCCGACCACCTTGTACTTGTCTCGAGCAAGCAACTGTTCAACGATGTTGATGTAGTCGTCCACCATGGCCGAGTCGATGGTGGCGACGCGCGTGGCGCAACTGCATGCATATGGGGCCCCCGACATGATCGTGCGCAGGCCCAACCGCTGGCAGAGCGCGCGCGGAGGGATGCGGGAAGAGCGCTCCCAGAGCATGCCGCAGCGCCTAACGGTGAGCAGAGCTTGCCGAGGGACGCGAGCAGAGGCCGGCACAGTGATACGTGGCAAATAAGATGAACTGTGCGAGCGATGTCGGAGACATCAAGCACGAATCAGATTAGAGAGTTGTGTGCGATACGTGGCATACAGTTGATCCATCTGAGCTGTTTGTGATGGAATAAGCCGTGTGTGTTGTGGGCAAATGCTTGTTGGTATATAACCTTAAATTTAACCAACACAATGTTAATGCATGCTACAAAAATTATATAACTGGAAACTATGTTCAAATACGAATCCAACGATATAATCTTTGGCGACATGCATTCGTATTTTATTAGTTAAATCCTACTTATAAACCAGGACGGGGGTATAGTAGGTAACTAAATCACAAACATTTTTTATTAACCGTATGTGTACGTGTCCTTTCCTCCTATCGCATGTCTTGTCACCCCGCTGCCGCAGACGGCTTCGAGCGCAAGCTTGAGCAGCGCATGGGGGCGTTATTTTGGCCAAACGATGGTGAGCATGTTCCCGCGCAACCGCACAGGTTCCCGCGCAAGCTTCCAACCCTACTCGTGAAATCCTCCAAAATCTCAATGCTTACCAGCCTACTATATAAACCCTCATGGCTGGCGAGTCATGTGTCGCATTTTTTCCTCCCTCCCTGTAGCTTATCTCGTCTTCTTCTCCCACAATCGCCTATGGCACCGGTCCATCGTCGTCGCTCAGCCACTCCACCGTCATTAGAGGACAGCTCCAGCTGGGAGGCTACACCGCGGCGGCAGTGCAGTCCCCGGCGTAGTGTAGTGCACGTGGCGTCACTTTTGGGTGTGCGTGGAACACCCACCACACGCTCCGCCGCCGCTGCCCGTTGGCAGTTGTTGCCGGCTGCCGTTGCCGCCACACCACCTTCGAAAGCCAGGGCCATCGCCCTCTCCGCCGCCACGGCCCGAAGGTGGGAGGTGGCCTTCATGGCCGCCACCCCACCGCCGGCCACCATGGCCATCACCCGCTCCGCCACCGTGGCCCGAAGGAGGGAGGTGGTGGTCGTGGCCGCCACCCCATCGTCACGCGCTGTGGCCGCCAGCCCACCATCGACCGCCGGGATCATCACCTGCTCCGCCACCACCTCCCGAAGGAGGGAGGCGGGGTGGAGACCCGCATGTGCGTCAGCGACCTTGCACGCTACATCCAGTTCCTACGGGAGGAGGAGGAGCGCCTCGTCGAGCACGCAAACATCCTTACCGCAGTCGTGGCCGCAGCACACGCCGACGCAGAGGCAAGGAATCAGGAGATCTACGAGCAGTCCAGCCGCTTCAAGAGGGGTCGTCTGGAGCGGCAGAGGGCGTTCGAGGTGAGCATCGCTGAAGATGCAGCAGCGGCAGGCACCGTATTGCAGTTATCCAGCTCGTCGGTAGGCTCCTCCTCCTCTTCCTCTTACTGAGCGCGCTCGGCAGAGGAGAGGCTGTCGGAAGTGGTACAAAGCCCCTCCGTAGTAGTAGCATTTAGGGGCTATTTTGTTCAGTTCATCTAACTATAGATGTGGTGGAACTGTACAACGTACTTAAAATTAGCTAGTATATATAGTTGAACTAGCTATTTCAGTACGTGGTTGGCAACAATTGGGGAAAAGTTTGGTTGATTCAGCTGTCGAGTTGAACTGTTTGTATAAATTAAGAACGACTGCTTAATCTATGAATGAAATCTATACTTAATTAGTGAATTTTAGTTGCAAAAATTAGATAGTGCTAGTGATTTTTAGCTGCATATTTTGACAAATCGCAGTGTTACAAGGATTGACAAATGGCAATGTTACTAGATCAACGAATGTCAATCTTTCCAGTTTGACAAATGGCAATATACCCAATATGACAGATGCAAATCTTACCAAATTGTGTACGTGGTTGCACACGGGTCATCCGAAAAAACCGTTTGCGTTGAAGGGAGGTACAAATCCTGCTTGCCAAATTTTCTGTTGGCTTAAAGCCGAAGTCTCGCTTTGCACACTTTATTCAATCTGAACCGTTTGCGTTGAAGAGATGCACAAATCCTGCGCGGCAAATTTTCCATTGGCTTACTGCGGAAGATCATAGCTCTCACTTTGCATACAGGCATTCTATCTAAAATGTTTGTGATGAAGAGATGCACAAACCCTGCTCGCACATTTTCCCTTGGCTTACTGGGTAAGCTATCGGTTTACATACGGGTGTTCTATCTAAAACGTTTGCGATGTTACAGTGGCAGCTATTAGTTTCAAAATGCCTTTGTTGGTTGTTATTCGAGTGCGCCTTCTCTCAAAATGGACACGAAAATTAGCACAGCATGTCGGGTGCCATTCCATGATAGCATGCCAAGTTTCATGAATTTCAGGCGAGTTTTAGATTTACTAGAATTTAAAAACAAAGTATCTCAACGTCGGCAATCAACAGTGCCCTAGTGTTTCAAATTCATTCCCATTTCTTGTATGGGACCTAAGCATGCACCCAAGGACACAGATTTGATTTTTCAACCATTTTATATGCATTAGAGCATGCGCATGTAGTTCAAAATTGAATTATGCACATAAAATGCTTAGAAAACCTAGTTAATGTATAAAAATGTCCACACGAACCCCAAAAATTTTAAAATTTAACACAACACTCCTATTGTTCTATGTTGAAACCAGAAATTTTTTTGAAAGCAATAAGAGGCAACGGATATCGCTTCGTCCCCAAAGGTGGCACATTCCCTACCAAAACCATCAGGCTTGTTGTGAGAAGATCTGGTTTGTGAGAAGCTTATAACCAAACCTGTCCCAAATGGGACAAAAAAATTACCACGACATGTTGATGCCGCTCCATGATAGCATGACAAGTTTCATGAATTTCAGACAAGTTTTGGATTTACTAGAATTTGAAAACCAGGTATCTCAATGTTTCCGGCCGAGTGATGGTGGCAGGGTGTTTGACATTCATTCCCGTTTCTTGCATGGGACCTAGGCATGCAACCAAGGACACAGATTTGAATTTTCAACCAATTTATATGCATTAGAGCATGTTCCTGTACTTCAAATTTGAATTATGCACATAAATGCATTGAAAACTCAATTAATGTATAAAAATGTCCAAACGAACCCCGAAAAATTCCAAAATTTATCACAACACTCCTGTTGTTCTATGTTGACACTAGAGAAAAATTTGAAATCAAGAAGAGGCAACGGATATCGTTTCATCCAGAAAGGTGAAACGTTCCCTACCGTAACCATGAGGCTTTTTGCGAGAAGCTCTGGTGTGTGAGAAGCTTATACCCCAACCTACCCCAAATGGGACAATTCTTTTACCACTGCATGTTGATGTCGTTCCATGATAGCATGTTAAGTTTCATGAATTTCGGACGAGTTTTCGATTTACTAGAATTTTAAAACCATGTATCTCAATGTTAGCGGGCGAGCGATGGTGGCAAAGGTGTTTGACATTCATTCCCATTTCTTGCATGGGACCTAAGGTTGCAACCAAGGACACACATTTGATTATTCAACCCGTTTATATGCACTGGAGCATGTGCATGTAGTTCAAATTTGAATTATGCACATGAATGCATAGAAAACTCAAATTATGTATAAAAATGTCCAAGCGAACCCTGAAGATCCCAAAAATTGACACAACACTCCTGTTGTTCTATGTTGACACGAGAAAAAAATTGAAAGTAAGAAGAGGCAACAGATATCGTTTCGTCCCCCAAGGTGGCACGTTCCCTATCAAAATCATCAGGCTTGTTGTGAGAGAAGCTCTGGTTTGCGATAAGCTTATACCCAAACCTGCCACAAATGGGACAATATTTTTACCATGGCATGTCGATGTCGTTCCATGATATCATGTCAAGTTTCATGAATTTTAGACGAGTTTTCGATTTACTAGGATTTTAAAACCATGTATCTCAATGTTAGCGGCCGAGCGACAGTGTCAAGGTGTTTGACATTCATTCTCATTTCTTGCATGTGACCTAAGCTTGCAACCAAGGACAAACATTTGATTGTGCAACCTGTCGGCGTTCTGGGAACGGGGGTCCCCAGACTTGCCTGCCTGCGACCTGTGGCGTGGCTCAAAGGAGGCTCAGGACAGCCCATCTTCACCAACACAAACTCAAGACCCTCGCGAGGGGCGGACGACCAGGAGCTTCCTCAGGCACGGCCTCGTCAGGCTGGCTCATGAGGAGGCGGAGAGTTTAAGGCAGGGTACCTCGCGAGGTGCCCATGATGCAAGCCATGATTTACCAAGGGCGCCAATCGGGCGCCAGCCACAGCAGCGTCCTCCTTTCCTCTTTGGTGCAAAGGGGCAAGCGCAGCGAGAGCATCAAGCAAAGGCATCCGCTTCGTGCAACAAGACCAAGACCAGCCCCAACAGCTGGAAGGGAGTCGTCGTGGAGCCCAAGCAAAGGCCATCACCAGAGCCTTTGGCAAAGCGAGGACCAACTTTAGTCGGGATAAGTGTACCCGTTGTTCCCTTTAAATGGCCAATTGTTGGCGCCCTTCCCGCTCAATATTTGGGAAGAGGCCCAGGGCCTTCGTCTATATAAGCAGAGCTAGCCACCATCGTAAAGGGCGGGCATTTAGGGAATCCAGAGAGAGATAGAGACTCGATCCTCAAGCTAGAGCGACGGGACGCCACCTAGCAGATCATCACACCCGCCAAGAATAGACCCTCGCGAGGCCGTTCTTCCCTGTACTGTTCTTCATCGGCCCAGAGGCAATCCACCACACCACAAACTAGAGTAGGGTATTACACCACAACGGTGGCCCGAACTAGTATAAATCTTGTGTCTCTTGTGTTGTTCTTGCTAGTAGTTTAGGTCCCTGCGATTCGGCGAGGTACGAGACGGTGGAGGGTTGGATCTCCGCGCGCACCCCAGAGTTCGAACCTTAAGGGTCTGCCGGAACCCGAAATCCGACACAACCCGTTTGTATGGACTGGAGCATGTGAATTATGCACATAAATGCCTAGAAAACTCAGTTAACATATTAAAATGTCCAAACGATCCCCAAAAAATCCAAAATTTAACACACGCTCGTGTTTTTCTATGTTGACACCGGGAAAAAATTGAAAGGAAGAAGAGGCGACGAATATTGTTTTGTCCACAAAGGTGACACATTTCCCTAACGGAACCATGAGGCTTCTTGTGATAAGCTCTGGTTTGTGAGAGATTATACCATAACCTGTCCCAAATGGGACAATATTTTTTACCCCAGCATTTTGATGTCGTTCCATGATAGCATGCAAAGGTTCATGAATTTCAGACGAGTTTTGTATTTACTAGAATAACAAAAGCAAGCACCTCAATGTTTGCCGGAGAGCCATGGTGTCGTGGTGTTTGAAACTCATCCCCATTTCTTGAATGGGACATAAGCATCAACCCATGGACACATATATCATTTTACAACCCATTTTGGTGCACCGGAGCATGTGCATGTAGTTTAATTTTGAATTGTGCACCTGAAATGCCTAGAAAACCAAGTTAATGTATAAAAATGTCCAAACGAACCCTGAATAATTCCAATTTTTGACGACACACCTATAGTTGCATGTTCACTGCAGATAAAAGTTCTAGCAATTCAAACACCATCTTTGCAGCTGTGACCCCATTATGTAATTCAAATATTATCACCAACCGTGTGAGAGGCATCACAAAATACCTTGGAGCACCGTCGGAGTATAGTATGCATAAGGCTTAAGCGAGAAGGTGCGGCGGCTATAGTCCACAGCCGACGTGTCAAGCACACTAGCTCGCTCCCCAAATATCATTTCATTGTTCAATCGTTGCCGGTGAAAGATGGGGACGTGGACCCGCTTCGTGAGGGAAACTTCAGCAGCCCACTCCGGCGAGAGCACGGCTGCAACCGCCAGGTATGCGCTAACAAGATTTGTGAGTGTGGCTGCAATCTGCATCCGGGCGGCCAAGGAAGCCCAAACGGCCGTTATTGCTTCTCAGGTGGCGGCAGCAACGTCCGCCTCGGGGATAGCAACTGGCGAGAGTGGCAGTAGTTGTTCGTTCTGCAGCTGCGGCCTTAGCCCTGTTGGAGGCCGCCCATGACCATGTCGAGGCCACCCACGCCCAGCTCATGGCGGTCACCACACAAATCGAACAAAGCTTCTCCGACAATGGTCAGCAACCCACGGCCAAAGACTTGGCAATCGCCGAGAGCGTTCGAGCAACCGTCCGTTCCTGTGTGGCATACCTTGCCACGACGGAGCCCGCTCAAGCAAAGATCGCGGCCGCCCATGCCAAGCTCGTGGCGGCCTATTCCAAAGATATGGCGGATGCGGATGGCGAGATGCTTGCTGAGTATGGTGCGATGGATGCCATGGAGCCCCTTCCCCAGGAGATCGTCGGCCACGAGTTGGACATTGAGGAGGCGGCGGAGATCGACGAGCACCAGTCGTAGTAGTAATCTTTGTTTTGTTTAATTAAGACCGCCGGTCTTTAATTTGTTAGAGTAATGTTTAGGTCAGCTAGCTCTATTTAATTGCTCTAATTGCTCGATTAAGAAGTGTGGGTGTGCTTAGTCTTCTTTGTGTACGCAAATTATGCAATGATGTGGATGACCACTGTAACCAGGGAAAATCAAACCAAAATTTTTCACGTTCAAACTCATCACACACGGGTTAAGCTATATGAATCGTTTGTGATGTTCACATATCGTACACAGTGTTGAATAAGGGACCATGTCTGATGACACTTTGCACGCCAGTTTTTTCACTGAACCGATTCAAATTTTTTGGCTTCCGTGGAAGTATCCACCTTCCTGCCCCTTCCCTCTTACCAGAAGCCACATTTTCCCTGTTTCTGCCTTCCTTTCCAAGTTGAAACCTTCACTCCTTTCTTGCAGCGCCGCCTCCTCGCCGGCGACCCTCCTTCACGCTGCCCGGCCTCGTCTATCCAGGCAGGTAATACACACCCGACCCCCATCCTCCTCCTCCTCCTTCCACATCCCACATGCCCCGACCACCGGCGCAACACCTTCCACCCAAATCACCGACCCCTCCACCAAATAAGCGCCACCCTAAGTCTTGGTGCACAAAGTATAGCCAGGAGCTCAAGGAGCATTTGGCACCATGCATTCGACAAAGACTACGAGGTGTTATCTCAGCATGCATGTGCTTATCTCTACTCGAGAGCCAGCAGGTTGGTGCCCGGAGCGGCTCAGGCAACTCACCACTATGACGAGGGCACCCATGATGTGGAGGCCTCGCCCTCTTCCATGTCCAAGGAGCCAATCGTTGTCGATATCTCCGACAATGAGGAGTAGCTTGTCTTATTAGCTCACTATAAGGACCCATGTTTAGTTTGCTAGCTACTGCCTTTCCTTAACAAATTCTAGTGAATTGTGCTATCTACTTTTACCATGCAATGTGTTGCTCTAGTGTATATGTTCTATATATCGTGCAATGTGGTGCTCACTTATTAACTGTTTGGTAAATTAGTTGTCGTGTTCAGTTAACTGCTTGGCTCAATTCTGCAAATGTGATGTTCAATTCTTCAGGGTGCAATTTTGTATTGTCTTCCATGTGAGAAATAAATCAAATTTTTCTTTACAAAATAAATGAGAAACAAATACAATTGCTATATTTCCAAGTTGTCAAGCATGCTTGGTTTGGTTAATTGTCTGATCTTCTAGTATGTTATACATTGGGCAATGTCTTGCTCAGTTAACGTTTGGTTCATTTGTTGTGGTGTTTAGTTAACAGTTTGGTTCAATTCTGCAATGCGATGTTCAACTGTTGTGGGTGCATTCTGTTATTGTATACCATGTGAGAAATAAATCAAATTGGTTGTACTAAATACATGAGAAACAAATACAATTTCTATATTTCCAAGTTGTTAAGCATGCTTGGTTTGGTTAACTGTCTGATCTTCTATTAGGAGTATGTTATATTGTGCAATTTGGTGCTTAGTTAATGTTTGGTTCATTTGTTATGGTGTTTAGTTAACTGCTTGGTTCAATTCTGCAACATGATGTCCAATTGTCGTGGGTAGAATTTTGTATTGTTATGCATGTGAGGAATACATCGAATTTGGCTGCACTTAATACATGAGAAACATATACAATTGCTATATTTCCTAGTTCTTAATCATGCTTGGTTTGCATAAATGGGTTTTTCATGTAGCTTGAATTAATCTGATGAATCTGTAATATGCTTATTTTTCATCAACATATTTTACTAATAGCATGCGAACCCTCACTTAACCTGATCACTAACTACCTTATATGTGTTGCAGGGAAACAATGGGAAGCACTGAGGTTTACAATCAGGGTCTGCACATGCATGGTCCTTTGTCTAATAGCACATTATTATGAAATTACAGGAACCATTCAAATATTTAGTTTTTTACCAATTTGGTCTTGCACATGTAGGTCCTGCTGTCAGAGGTTTTGACCCACTGTTCGACCCTTTTTACATATGGGGAATGAGTTGTCCAGGAATATCAGTCAAGTCAAGAAACTCAGAAAAATTGTTAGGATAAAGAATTTAGCGACAAAAAATAACAATATCTTTGTCTGCACAATGAACAAGACACCAGTTCACTACAGGATGGTACTAACTATTATACCTTGCATTTTTTATTCCTTTGCCCCATTTCCAATATAGAGAAGATATTTATGCACATCCTTGTTTTCAGGTAGTTCCAAAGCAGTTCACTGGTGATTACCTCTCAAACCACATGTATGATCAGGAGGCGAGGAAGGTATTCATACAACACTCACGGTTCAATATTGAAGTGTTCCTGAAGAGGACGAAGGATGGACGGTCAATCATCCACAGGCACTGGCCTAGAGTTGCAAAGACCTTCAACATCAATGAAGGCTCGGTATTCGCCTTCCGCTTCAGCAGCTTTCCAAATGAGATACATATGTCTATGTACCGTCTATGATGCTAATTTCAAAAGGTTATAGATGTTGCATGTGAAACTTGGTGCTGGTGCAGTTGTGTAATGGGGTAGCTGAGTGCTGACGCTATATGATGTTGTACTCTGATGTATTTCAATTATGAAATCCTGCTTCCTTAATATGAAAATGAAATATATTGTGTGCTTAATATGAAATGTCAATTAGATTAATAAAAGAATTATTAATAATAGGACAATTAGCCTGCTAATTGGGTTTTCCTATTGCAAACGCACACAGTTTTTAGGAATAAACCGTGTTGGATTAATGAACAATCACATACGACATCCTCTTGAAAACTGTTTCCGTTAGGCCACCTGCGCAAACGTTTACCACATAAAAACTGTGTGTGACGGACAACCTTTGCCACACAATTTCTTCTACGCACCGTGTGTGATGCATTCAATAATGCAAACGATAAAAATGTTAATACCATGTGCAATGGAAACTCTATCACAAACGATTTAACGAGGAAAATTGTGTGTGATGTACTTGCGAACAGAAATGTTTTCCTTGGAGCGACTATGTGGGATGTATATACGAACGGAAATATTTAGCGGGGACTGACTGTGTGGGATGAACTTACGACCGGAAATGATTTCGCCTGTATAGTTGATTTTTTAGCACTATTGTACGTATAACCGTATTTGATGACTTGTCGGTCGCACACGATCTCATTTTTCTGAGCATGTGTGCCAGGAGGGCATATCCCCGACAGTTTATGGGTCGTGTGGGAAGGACCCCCCCTATCGCAGTCACTCACTAGGCGACGGTTCCAAATGCCGTTGCGGAAAGGGGTTAAAAATCGTTTGTATAGCACCTCGTTGTACTAGTGTTAGGTGCTATTTAGATATTTTACAAAACAAAAATAAATAGAAAATAAATAGAAAACTAATAAAACAGTAAAAATAAAAATAAAAAGAAAATTTGAAATTAAAAATTAAAAATTAAAAGAAAAGATCCCCCTCCCAACTGGCTCGCCCAAAGAGCCACTGTCGACTAGGCCGGCCCACCGCCACCTACATACCCCCCACAACCCAAACCTTAGTCGACCCCCACTACCCCCCCACCCCCGATCCCCTCTCCTCCCTCTCCCCCGATCTAGATCGGGGGCAACCGTCCCCGACGCCGCTCGTCCTCGTCGTGTCGCCTCAGCATGTCGTCGCCGCACGCCGTCCCCGCCTCTCCTTCACCGGTCCTCCCCACGCCTCGCCGCCCCCTTCCCTCGAACGAATGGTGAGGCCCCCGGCCTCCTCCTCCCCTCACCCTCTCGCTCTCACACACGCCATCTGCGCCCCCCGCGCCTTCGCTGATCAGGATCGCGATCAAGGCTTGCGCGCCAAGACACGCTGATCGGATCGGCCTTGCGCCTCGCCAGCTGTCTTTGCTTTCGCCGCACCGCGTCCCGCTCCATCCTCCGCCTCGCCTCCCTCCCTCTGCCCGCCACAGCCCCTCGTTGGCACTTGCCTGTCCGCCTGCTGCTTGTCACTGATCCCCGCGCCCACTATCGCCTCACGACGCTGCTCGCCATGGTCACGCAGCACCTCTGTACTGTCTTTGGTCTCGACCAGAGGGCTACCCAGCCCCCGGCCCTGTGCCTATGACAAACAGGGCCCACACCCACGGTTAAGAACATACGAAAACGAAAAATGAAAATGGGAAAATGAAATATTAAAATAATTAATAATTAAAATGGTTAATTAGTGAATTAATTAAATTAATTAATTTTGCTACATTACCTAATTACCTAGTTAAACTATTAAACTGTTAGTTAGTCTAATGTGACAATGACAGGTGGCCCCATCCCCTGTTGACCAGTCAAAGTTTGACTCGTCAACTGGGCCGTCTGGTCCACATGTCAGCCTGTATACACTTTTGTGTACACAGTGTTGTGTGCCCCTAGCAATTTTGCATTTAATTTCGAATTAATAATAATTTTAGAAATTGATTAAAACTTTGAAAATTAATATAAAATAATCCGTAACTCGGATGAAAATAATTTATACATGAAAGTTGCTCAGAAAATACAATGAATCCGAATATGCAATCTATTCATCTATCACATGCCCCTAGCATGTTGAACATGTAACCGTCCCCTCTGATTCCTCTGTCCGAAAAATGCCAAACTTCAGGAAAACATTACCGGATGTTTTCCCCCTTCGCCGATATCGTGTAGTACAGCGATAGGTCACCCCTAGCACTGCATATCGCCATGTCATGCTTAGTGATGCACTTGTTTGCTACATATTTATTGTTTCTTCCCCCCCCCCCCCCTTCTTCTTTTCGGTAGACCCCGAGACCGATGCTGCCCCTGTGATCGACTACGTCACCGACGACCCTTCTTCATTTTCAGCAGAGTTCCACGCAAGCAAAACCCCCTTGATCATTCCTATATCACCCATTTCATTCTCTCTCATGCTTGCATTAGATTTTGCTATTGCATTTGATTGCTCCTATTCTGATGCATAGCCTGCATTTGTACCTTACATGCTTATCCTAAACTGCTTAGTTTAGGTTGGTTAGTGATCCATCAGTGACCCCTCACCTTGTCCCAATTGCCCCGGCTTGATGACCGATGACTTGATCAATGTGATCGACGTCCAGAGCCCGACACATCACCTCACCCACTTTAGTTGTACGACGCTGCAGGGCTACTATTGAGTGCCGAGGATAATACCTCGTGACACACTCTTAATGATAACTCTGTAGTGTAGCTAATTGTTCGTGGTCTGTTGAGGGTGATTCCTCCTTCACCACTCCCGATACGACTCTGTCGTGCAACACCTCAAGTGTGAACCTCGAGGGTGATTCCTCCTAGTTCACCTTGACGGTTACATCGAGAAGGAATCCATCAAGGGTGATTCCTCGGATTCCCCCCTTGATGTTTTGACACAAGGTTACTTTGACTTTACCCCCAAAACCATGTTAAACATGGGTCGGCCCCGAGGGCTACCCGCGAGAGTTATTGTTACTGCAGGACTGGAGGGACAGGCGGTACCACCCCGGTAGAGGTGGAACTGAGTTCCCGACAGTCTCATGCAAGTCGGGTTGACCTGGAGGGTACCCGTGAGTTGATGTGAAGTCGGGTTGACCTAGAGGGTACCCGCGAGATTTCTACATGGCACGGTTGGGCATTTTGAACCCTTGTCGTAAGTCCACGAGATGGGGCGATGGGGTCATATCGATCGCGAGTCTCTGCTCGTTACCGCGCGCTCCCAAGTCACTAATGGTTTGGATATGTGATCCGAGTAGGCCTCTGGCCTTTTTCTCACTGATCACCACGCAGGAATAAGTATGGGCACTCGGCATCGTACGATTCTTCCAAAAGCTCTAGCAGACGTCCAGTTCAGCATTGTGGCACGGTCGGATCGTGCCATCTAGGACAGAGGTGGCGCTGGTATCCAGCCTGCTCACAATGACCCGGAGTGCAAAGGGCGATGGGACCAAGACCCCTGAGCACTTAGGATGTAGACCGGCGTGGACCTCTCTGCGGAGCCTAGGTAGGACGATGGTGTGTCGATCAGCCGAGGCCGGTCATGACCTGATGGTGTGTCCGGCCGGAGTTAATCGAGCGTGTTGGGTAAGTTGGTGCACCCCTACAGGGAAGTATATCTATTCGAATAGCGGTGTCCATGGTAACGGACGCTCGATGCACCCCTGCTGAGGCATGTAATGGATATTATGGCTCCGGGATTGCTTTCTCACAGGGAGTTGAGGAAGTGATCTCTGGGCAATGTTACAACATACTTCTACTATTATAATATGTTACCCTTATCTCTTCTGATGCTGCAAGATGCTTGAAGATACTAGTCTTCGATAGGCTAGGATTTTTCCCTTCTCTTTTGGCATTCTACAGTTCAGTCCACAGATACAACCCATTCCTTTGATACTGGTGCATACTTAGTTTAGATCTGATGCAAGTCTTGCGAGTAATTCGAATGAGTACTCAAGTTTGCTTTGCTACCTCTTTTCCCCCCATACCCATTTGTTGCGATCAGATGACGGATCCCAGGAGCCATATGCCACAGCCAACGACTACTACTACTGCCCCGATGGAGCTTACTACTACGTGGAGACCGTCGATGACCAGGAGTAGTTAGGAGGCTCCCAGGCAGGAGGCCTTAGCCTTTCCGATCAGTGTCGCTATTTTGTGCTAGCCTTCTTAAGGCAAACTTGTCTAACTTATGTCTGTACTCAGATATTGTTGATTCCGCTGACTCTTGTGTATTCGAGCCCTCGAGGCCCCTGGCTTGTAATATGAAGCTTGTTTTATTTTAATTTGTGTCTAGAGTTGTGTTGTGATATCTTTCCATGAGTCCCTGATCTTGATCATACACATTTGCATGTATGATTAGTGTATGATTGAATCGGAGGCGTCACAGAGGCCAAAGCCAATTGAGAATTTTAGACCAAATGATGCTAATGATTGCACAACCGGCTAAGAGATGATCGACATTCTCAACGGTGTTGTGACAGAAAACACATGAGTCATTATGTGTAAGACCGCGTTTAGCATGATGATCTGCAGTCCAAATCCTTCCACAGGCAGCCAACCAACTGAAGAATTTGCATATGAGAGGGGACCAAGATTTCCAAATTGCATTGGTCGAGGCTGATTTTGATGAAAAATGACCAAAAGACTCAAGGTTCCACTTTCGTTTATCATTACCGTCATAGTCAAGTTGGACGCCGTGGATGGCCTCCGATAAGTTAAGTAACTAGATAAATTTGTCTATTGAGATGGCTTTAAAATCTTTTAACCAACGACCTCCATCAAGTGCAAAAGCAACTATCCTTCTAGATCTAATGTTTTCTAGGATAACCTCAACAATATCTGGGGCAATAGAAGCAATAGGGGCGCCATCCAGCCATGCATCATACCAAAAAATGTGTGCTTCCACGGTTGCCTAAGGTCACCTTAGTAGCAGCAATAAATTTCTGTAAATCTTAATTGCCAAGAGACTACCCCAAATGCCTCCATGGCTTCTCAGTATGAACATGAGCAATCTATGCCCGTCGCAGTTTAGTGGCCGAGCAATTTAGATTTCCCACTGCTTCCACAAAAATTTAGATTTTTTTTCCTGAAAAGAAAACAAAAGTTCCATTTCAATTTCTGCCTACTTTCAGTATCAAAGGTTTTAAAGATCATGTGTTGTGGAAGCCTCCCCGGCTGATTATATAGAGATCAATGTTGATGCCAGTTTTGTGGAGAGTATTAGTGCCGCCAGTGTGGGGGTGGTTGCTAGAAACTCGCGTGTCGATGTAATCATTTCGTCGTGGGATTTTAGTGGTTGGTGTAGCAACGTGAATGAAGATGAGCTCCGTGCTTGCCTCTTTATACCAATATTACCCTTCACTGGTCTGTTATTCTAGAGATTGACTATGCTTTTGTATGTTTTTTCTTGCAAATGAAAAGCTTGACAGGTCTCCTCTTGTTAATCTGAAGAAATAGGCTTTGAGTATCTCCAAGCTGATCCAGAATTTTAATATTTCTAAAATTAATCAGCTTGCCAATGGGGTGGCTCATGAGATTGCAAAGTTTAGCTTGTTAGTAGGTCTGATGGGGTTCTTATTAATAGTTTTCACCCTAATGTCGTATGCTATAACAAATTATTGTAATAACATTTTAATTAATTAATATATGGGGTGTTTTAAAAAAAGGTTAGCATCTTTGTAAAAAAATTACTAAGAAAAAATGGAATCCAATTAAGGAGCATATTTAGATTATTAGGGAGGGGACGATAGATTTGATAATTTGGTTCTCAACTTCTCAACTAGTTCAATGAGGCTTCTGATTAGGAAGATCATGAGATCCCAATCAGGGGGGACAAACAAGAAGCAGAAGTGGAGGCATGTGGTGGCTACTAGAGTGAGTACCAGGATAAACAGAGGTGGGACAGCCACTATCTAGAAAGCACAAGACTTGAAGAAGGCCAAGAATTTAGAGACAAATAGAGGTAAAGAATTTTTCTTATGGTATTCATAATTATTTTGCTATTCTGTATAATTTTATTATTACTGAGAAATCTAGAAATGTTGGAGAGTCAAGCTTGGTGACTCGGATTTTGAGATTAAAAATATGTTGAATTCCAGAGATCGAATGAATTTCATAATGAGCACTCTGATATGTTTCTTCCTCCTGATATTGATATTAGTGAGGGAAAAATAATCGGTAATTCTAACTTAGAATGTCCTGCTACATCACCCACTTCATCACACACTATTCTAGAGGATGACAACTCTTTCCCCTAGATTGAGGTGTCTAGTAGGAGAAAAGGTAGTAGAAAATCCCTTTCTAAAATATGTAAATGGTAGTTGCATTAATTGGATATGACAGGGGCTTGAATAGACTTGAAAAGATTAATAGGGTTCATGAACCCACGAGGGTAGAATGCCCTGAAATTGTTAGTCTTTCTGAATCAAAGGAAGACAAGTTCAATTAAAACTTTTGGATACAGATGGAGTTTTTAATTGGAAGTGGTTGTCTGTTGTGAATACAGCTGGGGGAATTTTAGTTTGGATTAACATGGACAACTTTGAAGTAGTTGCATGGGATGTCTTAACTTTTTGTGTCTTTTGTCCCATTAAAGATAAAAGGGACTCTGTGGTTTGGAGATATGCGTTTGTTTATGGACCAGCTTATGATGAGCATAAACTAGTGTTTATTAGTGAGCTTCATAACTCTCTTAACTGTTGGTCGGGTCCCACTCTTGTTGGTGGGATTTTAAATCTGGTCAGAGAATGTAGGATCAGGAGCAATGGTGTTATTAACCAACAATGGGCTAACTTGTTCAACCACTGGATTAATAAATTTGGGTAAATAGAGGTTAAGAAATCTGGTAGGAGATTACTTGAGCCAATAACTAGGAGAATCTAATTATGGATACTCTAGATAGAACTTTCATATCCGCGGACTAGGAAAATCCATTTCCCAGTGTGCTTGTGAAAGCTTTATCTGGAGTGGGTAATGATCATACCCCATTGATATCTCCCCTTCTACCAGTAAGCAATTTAGATTTGAGAAGTGGTGGGTCAGACTTGAGGGATTTAGAGATTTAGTTTGTAGAAACTAGAATGCTAGTTGTCATGTAGAACCCTATTAAGAATGGTAGTTCAAAATTAGGAGACTTGGGAAAACTCTCAAAGGCTGGAATGCTATTATTGAGGCTGCCCAAGAAAGACATAAGGAAGAGCTTATTGTTGAAAACGGTTGTACGTCTTGATATTCTTGTTGAATATGATTTCACATCTTGATATTCATGTTGAATTCCAACCTTTATCTCATCATTCTTAGAGTAGAATGGGCGAGATTGCAGGAGAACTCAAGCAGATCTCGCATAACGAGGAAGTTCAAGCTAGTCAGCAATCCAGGGGGAGGGACAGTATGGAAGGTGATAGGAACACTACATATTTTCATGCTATGGCTAATTAGAGGAGGAGGAAGAAAATGATCAGCATGCTGGAGGACTCTACTGGACCCGTTGAAGACCCTCAAGGTATCTTAAGCATTGTTGTTAAATTTTACAAGAATTTGTTTGGTTTCCATCCAAAAATTAATGTTAACCTGATGGACAACTTCTGGGCCCCTAGTGAAATGGTCAATGATGGCCAAAACTCCCTCCTTGGGGCTGAGTTCACTGAGGATATTGTATTTGGCTCTATGCTGAAGGAGCACCTGGTCCAAATGAATTTTACTTTTTTGTTTTTCCAACAATTCTGGGAGTAGATTAAAAAGATCTCATGAATATGTTTAATTTGCGGAATAAGGAGAGCTAGAACTACTTAGATTAAACTTTTCACAACTCACCCTTATTCCTAAAGAGTCAGATGTTGTGTTTATACTGAAATATAGGCCTATTGCTCTTACCAACTGTGATTTTTAAATTTCCTCCAAATGTGTAACCAATAGGTTCGGTAGGGTGTGTGATGAGCTTATCTCCGCTAACCAAATAGCTTTCTGAGGGGGAGATATATCATGGAGAGTGTTGTGTATGTACATAAGATTATTCAAGATGTAGTTGTTAATAAGGGTTGTGGATTCATTTTTAAACTAGATTATGAAAAAGCCTATGACATGGTTAATAGAGAGTTTCATATTTCTATGATACAACAGAGAAGATTTAGTCAGAAGTGGATCAAGTTAATTCGGTCCCTTCTGTTTAATGACATCAATAGCCACTTCTTTAAGACTTGAAGATGTGTGAGGTACGGAGATCCTATCTCTCCTTTGCTTTTAAATCTTGTAGCTAATGTTTTCACTCGTATGCTTATTAAAGCTGCATAAACTGGGTAGATAGGAGGTCTATTCCAAAAGCTTAAGCCTACAGGAGTAGTCAATATGCAATATGCTGATGACACTCTCTTGTTCTCAGAGAAAGACATTGGGTCGGCTAGAGATCACAAATAGGTTTTATTTTGTTTTTAACAAATCTCTGTATGAGAACTAATTTTAACAAGTGTGATACAATATTGATGAGGATGAAGCCCAAGCTTTTGCACAAACTTTGTGTTGTAAATTGGGTAAATTCCCATTGACAATTTGCGATGGGCTAGGAAAAGAGTTTTTTTTACATGTAGAAAAGGAGTAGCTAACTGGGATCTAGTGTCCATGAAAAGATCTTGGTGGACTAGGAATCCCTAACATGTCTGAATTTAATTTATGCCTTCTTGCCTCCTGGGTCAAGAGGTACCAGCTTTCAGATAAGAAGATTTGGAAGCAGGTTATTGATCTTAAATATAGAACCCAGAACCCTAATACTTTTTCTTGTTCTCCAACTAATGCCTCTCCATTTTTGAAGGGTGTTGAGTCTCATATGAGCTGCTAAAGCAGCCAAAATGGGATATCGATGGAAAGTTGAAAATGAAAAAAAGAAAATCAATTCTGGGAAGATCATTGGTTTGGCTCTTCTAGTTTACTTTACTATATGTGCTCTTAGGGCATGAACAATGGTGGCATATGGATACACATGCCCCATGAAAAAAAGTGGCTTAAGGCAACTGCATTGATTTTTCTTCCCAAAGTAAGCTACTACTAGTGGGCCTTATCAAAAAATAAAAAATAGAAACTTTAAAAAAACTCTAATACATATGCATCTCTACTCCTCACTTCAATTTTTTCAGCTTTTTACACCGGACCACACTTTTTTTCCCCAAGCACCCGTCTCTTACAGAAAATCTCGCTTCCTTATCCGAACCTAATTTTCCTAATATCCGATCTTACATGGCACATGGGGCATCACCATGAGGCTATGCATTGGCCATGCTCTACTCCTCACTTCAATTTTTTCAGCTTTTTACACCGGACCACACTTTTTTTCCCCAAGCACCCGTCTCTTGCAGAAAATCTCGCTTCCTTATCCGAACCTAATTTTCCTAATATCCGATCTTACATGGCACATGGGGCATCACCATGAGGCTATGCATTGGCCATGCCCTTAGCGACCCTTGCTAAGGATCCTTTTGTTTTTTACATGGAAAAGATCCATGAAGTAACCGGCACAGCAAAATCAAACGATCATACTCAGTGCGTCCTAAACAATTTGCTGCACATGCCCATTCCGTCCTACACATTGGCTACAAATGCAGTATAGAACAAACAAAATACTACCATCATTATTAGGCAGTAGAAAAGCCAGATTAGGCACCAAAACGAGGAACTGAATGCCAGTTTGCAAATGGCTGTACAGTCACCATATAGATAGCACATCCACGCCACATTGACAATTTTTCATAACTTATATGTAGACCAAACGTTGGGACAGGATTTACATGCATTACAGTCTTCGAATGACCAAAGCATACTATGCTTTTTACGAAAAAGGTGTTGCTACCACATTTCATACGAATAACATTTTGGAGAGGCGGCATTACATACAAGACGTACGATGATCTTGCAGGATGTGTGAGACGCCCGGAATCTTCTCAGGCAACCCTAGCACTTATCAGTCGTCACACTTTACACCAGAAAGGTACACTCGAGACTGTATGACGCTAGTCCCGATCAAGAAACCAGGCATCACCATCAAGTCGACTCTAGGCCTCTCGGCATTCTCATCCAAGACGATGTTCTTCACAACGCTTTCCATGTGAATCTCTGAGAACTCGCTTGCCTTCTTCACTTGGAAGACCCTGACCTTTGGGTCGAAAGAGTAGGCCAGCCTGTGCAACAACCATATGGACTTCACCAACTTGAGAAATGCCTGATAGAAAGGTGTCCTTGGATGCCCGCCACTCATGACGTAGTTTCTCTGATCCATGTTGCCGAAGAAAGAACCTTCCATCTTTGGGTGCACAAGCAATAGGTATTTGCTTCTGCAGAACTTTCCAAAAACTGAATCTGGGTTTTGGCTCAATACATCCAAAGGATCCATGGCTCGTACTGCAAGGAATTGATGGAAGAAAGCCTCATTGGAAACAGTGGCATTAGCAGCGTCAATCGAGAAGTTCTCTTGATGGAAACCACTGAAGATTCTCTGGCAGATATAGGACTCAAATGCATACTTCTTGTGAGCTCTCCTTGTGTAAACTACATCAGGTTCAATTGCGTTAGCAGCAGCATCAAGATCCCAACCTGCAGCTTTCATCATGTTGATCAAGGGCTTTGAGAACTCATGTATTGATTGGTATGCGTTATCAGCAGTAGATGTAAACAAGCTTGGTGTCAGCTCAACAGAGAAATAGCTCTCTTCTTCATCAGATTCCTCTGATTCCTTGTTAAGTAAGCCCCTTTGCTTCAATTTCTTCTCCAGTTTTGTTTTCCGATGTTTGGCCTCATCGGTTTGCTGCTGTAAGTGGGTAATCTCAGTATCTCTATTCTGGATCTGGGACTGGAACTTCTTTACCATGACCTCGTACGTCTTTAACAAGTTCTGCTGCTCCTGTATTTCAGAAAGCAAGCGTGAATCTTGAGGTGATGCTGCTACTGGCTTACGATTTCTCTCTCTGTAAGTATGTTTGAGTTCTGAAAGGCTCGTGAGCTCATCTATGACAAGCTTATCAGCAGTTTGTATCTTGTCCGGGTCATATGGGGTGTGAGCTTCCTGCAGCTGAATGTATGCAGCCTTTAAAGAGGATATGTTGTTGAATATTCTTCCAATCATACTGCCCATGTTCTGATTCATATTTTCATCAATTGGTTGAGGATAAACTTTCTGGCTATTGTTGTCATAATTAAGTGACTCCTTGGAGCTGGGCCGGATCATTACTTCTTGCGCACAGGATCAACAAAGTTAGTTGTCTTTACCAGCCTGCAAATAGCATCCACCTGCAAAAACAAACACCGAGTAAGACACGAATTGCATAAACGGACATAACAGGAAAAATAGCTGAAAAGAAACTTTCTTTGCAAGTTCTTTACATCCTGTAATAAGAAAGAGAAATAGATCGTCCAAAATAAACTACAGCAAGCTTTGGGCATCTGAACCAGAGATTATATAACCACACACCCATATTCTGAACCTTGAACAACATATGTTACACAAAATGACCTCCACAACAAGTCCTCAACCCATCACAAACAGTACAAAATTTGAGTATTCTAGTAGGACAGCTAACAATAACCCAACAACCAGTCGATCTCCCAAGATGAACGGTATGAACTGCACTTTGCTCATTAGGGTGCCATGGGAAGATTCATTTCAAGACATATGGTCCATGTAACTGAAAGTACAAGAAACTACAAAGCAGGCAGCCTATATGGGTCAAAACCAATGTTATCTTTAGATACCAATCATAATCATAATCAACTCCCTGCCTCTTTACAGGTCACTGATCCATATTAAAAAGCTTAACCATCACGTATCCTACACTGATGATGATGGTGTTGATTGCCCTCTAATCAAGAATCATGTGCAGCCCAATTATACATTGCTTTCCTCCCAAGTATTGGCTATAGCAGGCCCAAATTTTATTAATCTTAATATAAATGCATAGAGAAAGTCTATTTTCTAAACTATACTCGAATTTTCCCTTCATGTACCAACCGTCTACTGCAAGCTCCATGCCGTAAATGTCAAAATCAGCAAAACCCACAAGGAACAAAGTCATAAAACATGTAACATTCAACTATATAGCAAGCATGTTGGGCGTCTAAAGCTTCTCCAGAAGTGGCTTCTGGCTGGCTCCCAGAGAAGTGGCTGAACTGTCTTTTAGTTATGCTTGCTGTCTGAGCTGTAATTAAAGTTTAAAATGTCTGGAATACCACTGAAGAAAAAGCTATCATGTTTGTTGTCTGACATAGGGACAGTTTAATCTGTGTTGCCTTAATATAAATCGTTAAGTTGACTTGGAAACGGGAGTTGATGTTGACAATATTAGGTATTTGTAATTAAGAGTTTCTTGACGCCTTGTAATTAATTTGTAACTTGGGGTTCCCATGTGGACATGCATTGCTCCAGATGAGCTTTAGATAATTAGTGGGATTCGTATATGACAGGTTACTATGAGATCCATGCGGTGTCTGGCTTGATAGCGCGAGACAGGTATTTTTTTGGGTAATCATACCCAGCTCAGTTGAGAACCCACTTGTCACACACCATCGTACTCCACTCATCCACTCTCCTCTCCTCCTCCATCACAATCACATGTATGTTCCTGTTCACTGGGAATCCACTAAGCCTCGACTTGGCTGGTGGACTGGTTCCCACTTCCCCAAGCAAACCCTTCACTTTACCACCTCGCCGATCTCCTGTCTGTTTCAAACCAGGCGGTTATGGCTTCAGCACTCCAGCAGCTGGTGCCGTCATTTGAAGCCGACAACCGCAGCTTCCCTGGAATTTACCTTCTCGCTGGATTTCGCTCTTCCCAGACGAATTCGAACCCTGCCCCTGGCCCCTGCATAGAGCCTTCCATAAATTTTCTTTGCTCCACCAAATGTCGGTTGCATAGCCCTAATCCCATGGTTTCCATTACCTCTACAACTTTATTACAAGACCAAAAAACTAAAACGCTAACGAAGAGTGCAGAAAGTAAAAGCCCTAAAAACCTACGGTTACGGGTGACTACCGGAAGGAAGATGGCCACTTGTTCCTCAACAGAGACATGTAGGCTGTCCCGCAACAATTGTCACCCTCAGCTGATTAGAGAAATTCGTGCCATCATAGTGATAGATATATCTCAAGTTTGATTGAGTAGCTATATCACATGGGTGTTTCTTAGGATGAACATCATGAACCCACACATTACAACAACTAGGATGACTGCTCTCTCAGCTGATTATCCTTTCCTTGAACAATAAACCATCGAGAAAACGAAAACCTAGATCATGCTAAGCATTGGTATAAGCAAACAGCGCTGAAGAGAAGCAATAGGCATGTCATGGTTTTCTGTTGGCATCATAAGTTCATATTTTCGAACTTATCTGCAGCGCCTCTCTAACATAACTCAAATAAATTGCCAGCAAGAAGTAAAACATATCAATTTCAGCTAAGGGAGGGCAACATATAGGGTGCATGAATCTGTTATTGACAGCCTAATTGCAAGGATGGTACATAGTGACAAGTTAGCAGCATACAAAATATATTCTTACCAGAAAACTAGAGACTAACCAGCATTTAATCAGGAAACTAAAGGGGGAGGAGGAGGAGGAGGCGGCGGCGGCGGACTCCACCTGATTCCGAGAGTGAGGAGTCCGGCGCGGTGAGGACGGCAGCTGCTCCAGGGGAGGAGGTGTCCCGGCGATCTGGGCGCGGAGATCCGGCAGTCGACGCGGCCAGGGAGTGGGAGGGGTCGGGGGCGGTGGGGACGCGGCCAGGTCTGGCGAGGGGAAAGGAGCGCAGTGTCGAGGAGGCGAGCGAGGGTGCTCGCGACCGAGGCAGAAGCGAAGGCGGCGAATAAGAGGGATCGATAGAAGTGGGGAAACGGGGATAGTAGTACCCTGTACATAAATTTCACCAAATGTTGTCGATCAAATTGTTTAGGAGCATACATAAACGAAAATTGGTAGGCGCGAACGAGCACGCGCGCTCCTGGTATCGGCAACCATCGAATCTGGTTTGGGGATGTGGGAAGTACGTTGTAGCACAGAGTATCTGTACGACACATTGAATAGCATACCTATACAACGGAGTTGGTCGTTCAAGCGTCGGTTTGATTCTCACGGCGCGGTTGGGTATGTGCCACCCACTCTGCGCGGCCTAGAGCAGCGCCCTCCGCAGCATGGTCTTCAAATCGTACGATCATGGGAAGGTTGCCTTCACCGGCGGCGACTGCAACTTGGGGAGAGTCCGATCTGAATGCTGCGTGTAGAAGAGAGCTCCCGACTGAAACTGCAGCAGAAATCTGGACACAGGACAAGATTCCTTGATTTAGAAACTAGTGTCAAGCAGTTTTCTGGAGCTTGGAAGCAAGTGCCAAGCTTGCTCACTTGAAGTACTAGTAGATGCGATGAGTGATGGTGTGCTCACGGCCCCTCGTTATTAAAGTATAGGCCTTCCTGGGCAGGGGCTCCAAAATGATTCGAAAACCAAACTGCATGTATACAGCGCTCCATCCGCACGCTTGGTCCAAATTGCATGTGTCGGTAGCAGATTGGCTGTCGAGCATATCATTTCAAAAAGCATTACATGCGACTTTTGAAAATTGCCAGGAAAAAATTAACACGAAGTATAGAAGATAAAAGTTACTACAATGGCTAGTAGTTGAATATGTCATCAGTTTCTCAGAAGAAAAAAGTTTAATATGTCATCAGCAGCACACTAAGATTAAGATGTGATATTTGTTACAGTAGCACAAAACTTAGTTTTAAACATCACATAGCCACATAAGTTAGATGTTCAGAGAAATACAAATTACTAAGCTCATAGTACATAATTTATTTCCACACCTCTGGCTACAGAGCACTCTATCATATAAGGGAAAAAATAGAATTCAGTTACACATAGGATGCTTCCTACTTGTACACATTTATCACAGTTCCACAGGATGTTCAGGAGCAGCTTTCTCGGCATCATGTAAGACAATCTTGGGATTGTTGCAGGTGTTCTTTCGATGCCCTCCCACTTCGCAGATTGAGCACCTAGCTTCTTTCCTTTTCTTCTGAGGGAGGTCACCCCTCTGTGGACATGTCGTGCTCTTGTGCCCTGGTCCACGACATATAGCGCAGAAGCGTGTTCGTTTGCTTGTACTATATCCTACAACAGTATCCAGATGTACCACCACCTTACATTTTTTGCTCTTTGCACTGCGATCATCATATGGAGGCTTGCCTCTGCTGTTGGTTGGTTGATCGCCTTTCCGTTTGTGTTTCGGAGCTGATAAACCAATGAAATTTCCAACTGCACTACCTTCAGCATCACTCCTGTATCCATCCTGTGGTCCACGCAACACACTTAATTATGTACCTTTTGCCTTGTTGAACTCAATTCTATGGTCTAAACCCAGTCCACCATGATCATCAGCTAAAGGCGTTAGTTTATCCATTGCTGCCCTAAGAAGCTCCATTGTACAATCACATGCAATTGGTTTTGCGTCACCATGTTTGACGACCTCCAAAGCATGGGTATATAGATTTGAATGCCTGAATGTAATGGAGTTAACTGAAATCTGTTCTTTCTGCAGGTGTGCCAAGTGTTGTGGAAGTATATCTCTTGCACCTTTTGTCCACCTCTCGAGGATGTATTTTGATGGTATCTTGTCTATACCCAAGAAATCAAGAACCTGCAATACAAATATAATTGATCATCATGTATGGCTTTCAAATGATGTTGACATCAATCATCATGGTAATCCTGACTGTCGCTGCCTTTGCGCACAGCAGCTCTGGCTGAAGCAGTGAAATCTTCTAATCCCGTGCCATCTCGCTCTGCATTGATAGGTGTAAGAATGTGCATTGTAGACTTAAGGAGCTCCATCGCCTTGTCACAAGATGCCGGGGTTATTATCGAGTTGATGGTCATCTAGTCTTTTCTGCACGTCCCTCGCATCCCTCGTCCACCTCTTCAATATGTGCTTCACAGGTATTTCTTCAAAGCCAAGGAAATCCAGCACCTACAACAATTACATTGCGACCGATCAACTACTGCTCCCAAAATGATCTCACCTGCAAAGACATTACTAGCAAGGTGCCTGTGCTACGCTACGGAACCATGAAAATGAGATGTGCTATGATTTACTCTAGTTACATACCTAATTAATTCACTTTGGTATTCTGTCATAGACCATGGCTCGAAGGCCTATGGAGTATAAACAGCTATAAATCATAATTGTTATATTGCAATGGAACAACCAGTTTTATTCTCAGATATAGAGTTACAGTTATAAATCATATCATGGGCAAGGTGAATATGAACAATGTATACAAACATGACAACCCATGGTGCTCTTAAAACCTTGGTAGTCCAGAGATATTGGACTTAAAAAGGTTTGCCCGAGCTCCTGGGCATAGATGAGTTGAATAGAGGTCGACAAATGGAACATATATTATCTTTTTCATAGTAATATGACAGCAGATAGACTGCACATAAATGCAAAACAATATAAGGCATGCTTCTTTTCCAAACACACATGTTGTAGTACGAAAGAAGAATGGATTTCTCATGTTGATCAAGGAGAAGAATCCTACCATTTACAAATTATTTATTAGATTAATGACTATTAGGCTCACAAGTCTGAACTACAGAGTTTTCAGTAAACCACTTGGTCAACATGTGACGACGGTCGGATACAATTTTTCATCAACTTTGAAAGTGTCTTCTACAATCATCAACCTTGTACCACTAATCTTATAGTGACTATGTTTTGCAAATTCTTCCCCTGGAACATATACAGCTTTTTCTTCTAAAAACACAAGTGAGTGTTTTCTTCTAAAACAAAAGTGTTGTAGCATCAAAGAAAAAAGGGCTTTCAAGTTTGCTCTGAATTGCCCACCTTATTTCTGATTACATGTGTGCTAACCGAAGAAAGCCTTAATTTCTCTATTTATGGACAGAATCATACCATGTAGAACACATCAAACCTAACACATAAGTCATAGTTCTTTGTGCCTTTCCAACACGTACCTTGAAGCATTCAGTTGTCTCTAAGCAGGTCCAGAATACACACCTGAATCAAAACTCTCTGAATTCTATGTCAGTTAGTATCATTTACACAGTTCGCCATTTTTCAATATTCCAAAGCTTTTTCATTAGTCTGAAACGGATAAGCTCAAGCACTACAACTGACTGCTTCTAACTTCAGACACTACAACTCTCTGCCTCCAACTTCAGGCACTACAACTGACTGCTTCTAACTTCAGGCACTACAACTCTCTGCCTCCAACTTCAGGCACTACAACTGTGTCAGTCTTCTTCTCTGCATTTCCCCTGGTGGCCGTTCAGCAGGTGCATGGTCAACACGAACCGAGCAGCAATGACAATATTTTCAGTTGTACGAACCACACTTTGCCCTCACACCAACGTTGTGTCAACTGTACTGCACGGACACCATATGAATTGAGTTACCTCTTCTTCTATCCAGGCGCTTGACGGTTGCCTTTGCCCGTTGACTGCTCCGAGTCGGGAGCCGACAAACTCAAGCCATCGCAGGTGCTGTTCAGGTCTACATGGAGTGCCGGCGGCGTGTCGCCCATGGACTCGGCAGCCGTGTCCAATAGATTTGGCTCCGGCAGACCTTCCGCCGTGCACTCAACATCTCCGAGATCTGGCAACCGGAACCTGCTCAGATGTCAGATCAGATCAAACGGTTAAGCTAGAGTATAGTAAAGGAATCAACATCACTTCATCTCGACCGGGGCTTGCGAGCGTACCTGTCGACTGGATCTCATAATTAAGAACATCTATAATCAATCTTCATCGTCGCCATCCCTTCCGCCGCTCACACTAGTGATTAAGAGATTTTTCTCCGTACCCGGCATCTGGATCGAATATGTAGTACTATTTTTTGGGTCACGCCGTTTCTTGTCCGTGTACGGTAGGCAGATAACATCTTGTACCGTCGTTTTACCTTTCTGTACCAACGGAACATCATGTACACACATCGTGCGTGAATTGTTCCAAGCTGGTATCCTCGCCCGTATTTCCATGACGAATAAATGTGAGCCCACATGCCTCGATGTCCAATTGGTCCACGAAGCGGGAGCGTGCGAGCTCGTCCACGCTTTCGCCGCTCTTGTTCCTTTTTTCAAATGACTACTGTTCCTAAATATATGACATTTTGGTAGTTGAGACCTTGAGGAAGTAGATAATTGCCTGTTCATCGCAATAGGTATAAATATTCTATAATATATGTTACCTCATGATTACCTTTCATATTAGTGTGATTGTCCAAATAATAGTATATCAAATCATGCATTTGATTTAACTACCTAAATAAATCTTTGGATTTTATTTGATAACCACTTAGCAAGAACTTATTGTCTTGAGGGTAAGTCGATAAAAGGCGAGAGGGGAGGAGGAATGTTGGACAAGGACGAGGTGGGCGACAGAACCATGCGTTCTTTTTAAAGTAGGAGGGATTAGTTGATAATCACTTAGCAGGAACTTATTTAGTCAATAAAATCGAGAAGGGAGAAGGAGAGTTTCCTGACAGCTGGCCAGCTGAGTCTTTGGCCAGTCACGCGTCATGCATTCGATTGCCAGGGATCGCGCATCTCTCATGCATCCTCCCTGGCTATTTCTCTCCCTTATCTTTCCCCCCATCCATCTCGTCCACTTGTTTGCCCTGCCACCCAACCGACCTCCTCCTCTTCATCTCATCTCTCTCTCTCTCTCTCTCTCTCTCTCTCTCTCTCTCGCTCGCTCGCTCGCTATCTTCTCTCCCCCTTCCCAGTGAGGCACCACCGCTGGTGAGCTCGCGCGCCACCCCCTCCCCTCCTTGCCCCTGCTGCTAACTAGCACTTCTCCCCTGCGTCGTAGAACCAAACCCCGCAGCTTTTTTTGGCCTCTGTGTGCTTCAATAGCCCTTTGCTTTTCCGTGTAGAGGACGACGACTGGAGACGGTGGCCATGGCCTCGCTAGACGGGGCAAGCACCAGATGTTGCGGCCGGCAAGCCCAGGCGGCGCGACCAACGATGGCCAGAGCTGCAACCGGCAAGCCCAGGTGGCGCGACCAACGATGGCCGAAGCTGCGACCGGCAAGCCCAACGTTGGAGAAGCATTGACCATGCGCTGGAACCCGCCGATGTCGGGGCTACACACTACTAGCTTATAGCTATTGGTTACTTTTATTATTATTCCCACCGCTCTAAAATAATTATAGTTCTAAGTTTGTCCTAAGTTAAATTTGATCATGTTTATAAAAAAATACTATATGATAAGATCAACAAAATTAAATATGTATAGCGTGAATATTTTCTAAAGATTCTAATAAAACTAATTTGGTATTTCAGATATAGGTGTATTTTTCTGCAAACTTGAAGAAGTTTGATTTAGGATAAACCTAAATCTACAATTACTTTGGAACGATGGGAGTAGATTTTCTTGTAAATTACGACAGGAAACAACAACTAGTGGCGCAAATATTTTTTCAAACCATTTGCTTTAACTTGAAGCTCAAACATTTTGCTAAGAATTATCATTTTTTTAGTTCCAAACCATAATTTTTTGCCTTATCATCCACGCTATCATGGGACATACTATACCATGATATTTCATCTTTTATGTCAACAATAAGTTTCGTGCCTCTCATGTTCAAATCCTGGCTCCGCCCCTGCTTGATCCAGTAGAGGGTCGAGGGAGAGTTCTATCAGCACGACGGCGTGGTGACGGTGTTGGTGATGTTGGTGATGTGACCCGCGCAGGGCTTCGCCTAAGCACTACGACCCTATGACTGGAGGAGTAAACTGTGGAGGGGGCACCGCACATGGCTAAGAAACAACTGTTGTGTCTCTGGGGTGCCCCCCTGCCCACGTATATAAAGGAGGGGGGAGGAGGAGGCCAGCCCAAGGGGGCGCGCCAAGAGGGGGGAGTCCTACTAGGACTCTGTTCCTAGTAGGATTCCCCCACTTTTCCTTCCAACGGAGAGGGGGGAATGGGAAAGGAGGGAGAGGGAGAAGGAAAGAGGGGAGCCGCGCCCCCTCCCCTTGTCCAATTTGGATTGGGCAGGGGGGCACGCGCCACCTCCCGTGGCCTGCCTCCTCTCCTCAATTATGGCCCAATAGGCCCATTAACTTTTCCACGGGGTTCTGGTAGCCTCCCGGTACTCCGATAAATCCCCGAACCTTATCGGAACCATTCCGGTGTCCGTATATAACCTTCCAATATATCAATCTTTACCTCTCGACCATTTCGAGACTCCTCGTCATGTCCGTGATCTCATCCGGGACTTCGAACAAATTTCGGTCACCAAAACACATAACTCATAATACAAATCATCATCGAACATTAAGCGTGCGGACCCTACAGGTTCGAGAACTATGTACGCATGATCGAGACACATCTCCAGTCAATAACCAATAGCAGAGCCTGGATGCTCATACTGGCTCCTACATATTCTATGAAGATCTTTATCGGTCAAACCGCATAACAACATACGTCATTCCCTTTGTCATCAGTATGTTACTTGCTCGAGATTCGATCGTTGGTATCATCATACCTAGTTCAATCTCGTTACCGTCAAGTCTCTTTACTCATTCCGTAATGCATCATCCCGCAACCAACTCATTAGTCACATTGCTTGCAAGGCTTATAGTGATGTGCATTACCGAGAGGGCCCAGAGATACCTCTCCGATACACGGAGTGACAAATCCTAATCTTGATCTATGCCAACTCAACAAACACCTTCGGAGACACCTGTAGAGCATCTTTATAATCACCCAGTTACGTTGTGACGTTTGATAGCACACAAAGTGTTCCTCCGGTATTCGGGAGTTGCATAATCTTATAGTCAGAGGAATATGTATAAGTCATGAAGAAGCAGTAGCAATAAAACTAAACGATTATAATGCTAAGCTAACGGATGGGTCTTGTCCATCACATCATTCTCTAATGATGTGATCTCGTTCATCAAATGACAACACATGTCTATTCTTCTTGAAGTTCCCCTTCTTCCCTTTGCCCTTTTTCTTGAAACTAGTGGTCTTGTTAACGATCAACACTTGATGCCCCTTCTTGATTTCTACCTCTGCAGCCTTTAGCATCGCGAAGAGCTCGGGAATTGTCTTTTCCATCCCTTGCATATTATAGTTCATAACGAAGCCTTTATAGCTTGGTGGCAGTGATTGAAGAACTCTGTCAATGATACTATCATTAGGAAGATTAACTCCCAGCTGAGTCAAGTGGTTGTGGTACCCAGACATTCTGAGTATGTGTTAGAACTATCCTCCTCCATGTTGCAGCTATAGAACTTGTTGGAGACTTCATATCTCTCAACTCGGGCATTTGCTTGAAATATTAACTTCAACTCCTGGAACATCTCATATGCTCCATGACGTTCAAAACGTCTTTGAAGTCCCGATTCTAAGCCGTAAAGCATGGCACACTGAACTATCGAGTAGCCATCAACTTTGCTCTGCCATACGTTCATAACGTCCAGAGTTGCTCCTGCAGCGGGTCTTGCACCTAGCGTGCTTCCAGGACGTAATTCTTCTATGCAGCAATGAGGATAATCCTCAAGTTACGGACCCAGTCCGTGTAGTTGCTACCATCATCTTTCAACTTAGCTTTCTCTAGGAACGCATTATAAGTCAAGGGAACGGTAGCACGGGCCATTGATCTACAACAACATAGATATGCAAAAAAACTATCAGGTACTAAGTTCATGATAAACTAAAGTTCAATTAATCATATTACTTAAGAACTCCCACTTAGATAGACATCCCTCTAGTCATCTAAATCGTCACGTGATCCATATCAACTAAACCATGTCCGATCATCACGTGAGATGGAGTAGTTTTCAATGGTGAACATCACTATGTTGATCATATCTACTATATGATTCACGTTGGACCTTTCAGTCTCAGTGTCCCGAGGACATATCTACATATGCTAGGCTCGTCAAGTTTAACCCGAGTATTCTGCACGTGCAAGAATGGCTTGCACTCGTTGTATGTGAACGTAGAGCTTATCAAACCCGATCATCACGTGGTGTCTCGGCACGACGAACTGTAGCAACGGTGCATACTCAGGGAGAACACTTATACCTTGAAATTTAGTGAGGGATCATCTTATAATGCTACCGCCGTACTAAGCAAAATAAGATGCATAAAGGATAAACATCACATGCAATCAAAATAAGTGACATGATATGGCCATCATCATCTTGTGCCTTTGATCTCCATCTCCAAAGCACCGTCATGATCTCCATCGTCATCGGCTTGACACCTTGATCTCCATCGTAGCATCGTTGCCGTCTCGCCAACTGTTGCTTCCACGACTATCGCTAACGCTTAGTGATAAAGTAAAGCAATTACATGGCGATTGCATTTCATACAATAAAGCGACAATCATAAGGCTCCTGCCATCTGCCGATAACTTATACAAAACATGATCATCTCACACAACAATTTATATCTCATCACGTCTTGACCATATCACATCACAACATGCCCTGCAAAAACAAGTTAGACATCCTCTACTTTGTTGTTGCAAGTTTTACGTGGCTGCTGCTACCTCTTGAGCACTGTGTTGGTTTTCCCTTGAAGAGGAAAGGGTGATACAGTAAATGTTGGGGAACGTAGTAATTTCAAAAAAATTCCTACGCACACGCAAGACCATGGTGATGGCATAGCAACGAGAGGGGAGAGTGTCGTCCCACGCACCTCGTGAGACCGAAAGCGAAGCGTTATAACAACGCGGTTGATGTAGTCGTGCGTCTTCACGATCCGACCGATCCAAGTACCGAACGTCGGCACCTCCGAGTTACGCACACGTTCAGCTCGATGACGATCCCCGGCTCCGATCCAAAGAAAGCGTCGGGGATGAGTTCCGTCGACCGACGGCGTGGTGGCGATGATGATGCTCCACCGACGCAGGCTTCGCCTAAGCTCCGCGACGATATGACTTCACCGGCGCGGGCTTCGCTTAAGCTCCGCGACGATATGACCGAAGTGGAATATGGTGGAGGGGCACCGCACGGCTAAGAACGATCACGTAGATCAACTTGTGTGTCATGGGTGCCCCCTGCCCCGTATATAAAGGAGCAAAGGGGTGCGGCCAGCCCTAGGGGCGCTGGAGGAGTCCTACTCCCCGGAGTAGGACTCCCCCTTCTCCTAGTTGGACTAGGACTTGGGGAGGGGAAGAGGGAAGGCGCCGCCCCTCTCCTGTCCTATTCGGACTAGAGGGGAGGGGGCGCGCCTGCCCTGGCCGGCCCTTCCTCTTCTCCCTATGGCCCATCAAGGCCCATTGACCCCGGGGTTCCGTAACCCCGGTGTTCCGGTAAAACGTCTGTTTTCATCCGAACCTTTCCAAGTCCAAACATAGGCTTCCAATATATCAATCTTTATGTCTCGACCATTTCGAGACTCCTCGTCATGTCCGTGATCACATCCGGACTCGAACAACCTTCGTACATCAAAACTTATAAACTCATAATGAACTGTCATCGAAGCGTTAAGCGTGCGGACCCTACGGGTTCGAGAACTATGTAGACATGACCTAGAACCATTCTCGGTCAATAACCAATAGCGGAACCTGGATGCCCATATTGGTTCCTACATATTCTCTGAAGATCTTTATCGGTCAAACCGCATAACGACATACGTTGTTCCTTTGTCATCGGTATGTTACTTACCCGAGATTCGATCGTCGGTATCCAATACCTAGTTCAATCTCGTTACGGTAAGTCTCTTTACTCGTTCCGTAATACATCATCTCACAACTAACTCATTAGTTGCAATGCTTGCAAGGCTTATGTGATGTGTATTACCGAGAAGGCCAGAGATACCTCTCCGAGCAATCGGAGTGACAAAAGTAATCTCGAAATCGCCAACCCAACAAGTACCTTTGGAGACACCTGTAGTACTCCTTTATAATCACCCGATTACGTTGTGACGTTTGGTAGTACCAAAGTGTTCCTCCGTAAACGGAGTTGCATAATCTCATAGTTACAGGAACATGTATAGGTCATGAAGAAAGCAATAGCAATATACTAAGCGATCAAGTGCTAAGCTAACGGAATGGGTCATGTCAATCACATCATTCTCCTAATGATGTGATCCCATTAATCAAATGACAACACATGTCTATGGTTAGGAAACATAACCATCTTTGATTAATGAGCTAGTCTAGTAGAGGCATACTAGTGACTATCTGTTTGTCTATGTATTCACACATGTATTACGTTTCCGGTTAATACAATTCTAGCATGAATAATAAACATTTATCATGATATAAGGAAATAAATAATAACTTTATTATTGCCTCTAGGGCATATTTCCTTCAGTAAAGTAGCGTAAGTATTTCCCTCAGTTTTTGAGAACCAAGGTATCAATCCAGTAGGAGACCATGCTTGAGTCCCACGCACCTACACAAACAAATAAGAATCTCGCAACCAACGCGATAAAGGGGTTATCAATCCCTTCACGGTCACTTACGAGAGTGAGATCTGATAGAGATGATAAGATAATATTTTTGGTATTTTTATGATAAAGACTAAAAGTAAAGAAAGCAAAATAAACGGTAATAGAAATAACTTATTGTTGGGAGATTAATATGAGGGAAAATAGACCCGGGGGCCATAGGTTTCACTAGTGGCTTCTCTCAAGAGCATAAGTATTACGGTGGGTAAACGAATTACTGTCGAGCAATTGATAGAATTGAGCATAGTTATGAGAATATCTAGGTATGATCATGTATATAGGCATCACGTCCGTGACAAGTAGACCGACTCACCTCTGCATCTACTACTATTACTCCACACATCGACCGCTATCCAGCATGCATCTAGAGTATTAAGTTCATAAGAACAGAGTAACGCTTTAAGCAAGATGACATGATATAGAGGGATAAACTCATGCAATATGATATAAACCCCATCTTTTTATCCTCGATGGCAACAATACAATACGTGTCGTTTCCCCTGCTGTCACTGGGATCGAGCACCGCATGATTGAACCCAAAGCTAAGTACTTCTCCCATTGCAAGAAAGATCAATCTAGTAGGCCAAACCAAACTGATAATTCGAAGAGACTTGCAAAGGTAACCAAACATACATAAAAGAATTCAGAGAAGATTCAAATATTGTTCATAGATAATCTGGATCATAAACCCACAATTCATTGGATCTCGACAAACACACCGCAAAAGAAGAGTTACATCAAATAGATCTCCAAGAGAATCGAGGAGAACTTTGTATTGAGATCCAAAGAGAGAGAAGAAGCCATCTAGCTAATAACTATGGACTCAAAGGTCTGAGGTAAACTACTCACACATCATCAGAGAGGCTATGATGTTGATGTAGAAGCCCTCTGTGATCAATGCCTCCTCCGGTGGAGCACCGGAAAAGGCCCCAAGATGGGATCTCACGGGTACAGAAAGTTGCGGTGGTGGAATTAGGTTTTCGTGGTGCTCTTCGATGGTTTGGGGGTACGTAGGTATATATAGGAGGAAGAAGTAGGTCGGTGGAGCCACGAGGGGCCCACGAGGGTTGAGGGCGCGCCCAGGGGGTAGGCGCGCCCCCTACCTCGTGGCTTCCTCGTCGGTTGCTTGACGTCCACTCCAAGTCCTCTGAATCACGTTTGTTTCAAAAATCACGTTCCCGAAGGTTTCATTCCGTTTGGACTCCGTTTGATATCCTTTTCCTTTGAAACACTGAAAATAGGCAAAAAAACAGCAATTTGGGATGGGCCTCCTGTTAATAGGTTAGTCCCAAAAATAATATAAAAGTGTATAATAAAGCCCATTAATAGGTTAGTCCCAAAAATTTGGGATGGGCCTCCTGTTAATAGGTTAGTCCCAAAAATAATATAAAAGTGTATAATAAAGCCCATTAAACATCCAAAACAGAATATAATATAGCATGGAACAATAAAAAATTATAGATACGTTGGAGACGTATCAAGCATCCCCAAGCTTAATTCCTGCTCGTCCTCGAGTAGGTAAATGATAAAAACAGAATTTTTGATGTGGAATGATACTTAGCATAATTTTCAATGTAATTCTCTTATTTGTGGTATAAATATTCAGATCCGAAAGACTCAAGATAAAATTTTAATATTGACATAAAAGTAATAATACTTCAAGCATACTAACTAAGCAATTATGTCTTCTCAAAATAACATGGCTAAAGAAAGTTCATCCCTACAAAATCATATAGTTTGGTCATGCTCCATTTTTGTCACACAAGAATGCTCTCATCATGCACAACTCCGATGACAAGCAAAGCAATTGTTTCATACTTTAGTAATCTCAAACTTTTTTCAACTTTCGCGCAATATATGAGCGTGAGCCATGGATATAGCACTATGGGTGGAATAGATTATGATGATGGGGGTTATGTGGAGAAGACAAAAAAGGAGAAAGTCTCACATCGACGCGGCTAATCAACGAGCTAGGGAGATGCCCATCGATTGATATCAATGCAAGGAGTAGGGATTGCCATGCAACGGATGCACTAGAACTATAAATCTATGAAATCTCAACAAAAGAAACTAAGTGGGTGTGCATCCAACTTGCTTGCTCACAAAGACCTAAGGCATTTGAGGAAGCCCATTTTTGGAATATATAAGTCAAGTTCTATAATGAAAAATTCCCACTAGTATATGAAAGTGGCAAAACAAGAGACTCTCTATCATAAAGATCATGGTGCTACTTTGAAGCACAAGTGTGGAAAAAAGGATAGTAGCATTGCCCCTTCTTTATTTTCTTTTTTTCTTTTTTTTGGGCCTTTCCTTTTTTTATTTGGCCTTTCTCTTCTTCTTTTTCCAGACAATGCTCTATGAATGATGATCATCACACTTCTATTTATTTACAACCAATGATTACAACTCGATACTAGAACAAAGTATGACTCTATATGAATGCCTCCGGCGGTGTACCGGAATGGGCAATGAATCAAGAGTGACATGTATGAATAATATGCATGGTGGCTTTGCCACAAATATGATGTCAACTACATGATCATGCAAGGCAATATGACAATGATGAAACGTGTCATGATAAACGGAACGGTGGAAAGTTGCATGGCAATATATCTCGGAATGGCTATGAAAATGCCATAATAGGTAGGTATGGTGGCTGTTTTGAGGAAGATATAAGGAGGTTTATGTGTGATAGAGCGTATCGTATCACAGGGTTTGGATGCACCGGCGAAGTTTGCACCAACTCTCAATGTGAGAAAGGGCAATGCACGGTACCGAAGAGGCTAGCAATGGTGGAAGGTATCGGGGAGAGCTGATCGTGTCCCGCGATCACCTATGGGACCTGGTCCCTTGTGGTTCGGAGGGGGAGCGGAGGATGCACAAAGAGCGGATCGAGGCGAAGCACACGAGCAGATTTACCCAGCTTCGGAGCTCTCCGGAGAGATAATACTCCTACTGCTTTTGTGGATTATCTTTGTGTTCTTGCTAGGGAGCAATGGGAGCTACAAAACCTAGCCTGAGTGTGGTCTCTCTATGAGTAGGATGAACTAAGCCGGAGCCGAACCGAACCCTTTCTACGTTGCACTTGGGCCTCCTTTTATAGGCACAAGGGGTCACCACATGTGGCAAGTAGGCAAGGGTAAGATAGTAAAAACATAGGTTGGTACACCGCTTTATGCGGTGTCACGTGATCTATACCTAACTCGACGGCAAGGGACAAGAATCATTAATGCCCGTCTCGATCGCTGAAACGATTATAACAGGACCGTCAAGCGCCCTCCTTTGCCACGATGGTAGCTCGTCAGCGCCGCTTATCGCTGCTCCCGCTGGCTGCACAGCCCGTCGACACGCTTACGGGGAAGCCCGTGGCGACACGTTGGCGGATGAGCTGGGCGAGATAAAGAGAGGTTGCCCGCCCGCAAGCGCCTTGCCGCGCGAAACCTTGTCGCGCCGGGGCTCGGCGCCCACCAAGCCTTCCCGGCAAGCTCCTCTTGCCGGGGTCTTGTTTCCTTCGTGCCCTGAGTGGCCTTCCCGGCAAGCTCCTCTCGCCGGGGTCTTGATTACTTTGTTCTTGAATGGTTCCAAAGGAGCTGTTGAGGATCTTGGCGGTCACCAAGTCAGCCCCGCCCATGGAGTGCTTGCAATCTGTCCCACGAGTTCTGGATACTAGGGTACCCCTACTCTAGTACACCGACATGAGCCCCCGGGCCTGGGCCACACACGGCGCCAAGCTCTGGGGCAGGCCCAAAACAGTGCACGGGCACGCGCAGTCTGGATTGCGCCATTACTCGTGCTGGACCCACCACGTCTCCCACGAACGGCACGCACCGGACGTGGCGTCGTGGGGGAGATCGTGGGGCTTTCTTTAATGGGAAAAATCGGAACGCCCGTCCCCTCTCCCCTTTATAAGCAGGGGGAATAGGGGCAGGACGCCCACTTGCCATTGCTGTCACATCAGAAACCCCCGTCGCTTTCCCCTTTCTTCTCGAGCCCAAAGAGAGCGACGCTCCGCCCCCTCCATTGCCACCAGTGCCACCAACGCCGTCGACTTCTTCCACCACCTCTCCCCATGGCTCCGAAGGCCGACAAGGGAAAAGGCGTGAAATCGGCCGAGGCGCAGCGGCTCGCGACACTGCGGAAGGAGCGGGCCCTCTTCGATCCCCTACTCGACAGGAAGGAGCTGCGGGAGCTGTACTACCTTTTCTGGTCGACGGCGACGCGGGCGCACCCGCGCACGAGGGTGATCTCCGCCGCCACGTCCGATAAGGTCTCCATCGGGTACCCCTTTTTCGCGATTTTCTTCCACTGCGGGCTCTGCCCGCCCTTTTCTGAATTCTTCTGCGATGTCATGAATACCTATGGCCTCCGCCTCCTTGACTTCACCCCCAACGCCGTCCTCACCATGGCCGTTTTCGCACACCTCTGCGAGAACTTTGTCGGGGTCCACCCAAATGTCGCACTCTTCCGCCATTACTTCTCACCCCGCGTAGAGAGAGGAGAGCCGCTTGCCGGAGGAATTGCATGGACCTCTAGGATCGGCAAGAAGGAAGCGTATCTTGACGGAGAGTTGCGCAGCAAGTGGGAGGAGTGGAGAGCCGACTGGTGTTGGATCTTAGAAGAGGAGCCACAGCCTTTCACCGCCCTGCGCCAAACTCCCATAGTTCGCGGCAATGATTGGAGCAACTTGGCGCGGAGGACGACAAGTTGGCGATTGCCGTGACTAGGATTTTCGTCTCCGCAAGCGGGGCTTACCGTAGGAGCGAGTTGGCGCGGACTTCGCCGCCGCGCATCGCGCCTTGCAGAGAGGGGAGGCCTGCTTGGGAATTCGAGCGGCGGACATCATGAGGCTGCGCCGGGTTTGAATTGGAATTTTACTGTCTTGGAGCTTGACGGCATGCTGCGGGAGCTGTTCAAGCCTGAAGCGGATAATCCCGAGTGGTGTATGTTGCCGAGGTGAGTCGTGCCCTTGTGCAACAACTCGTCGCTTGACAGCATCCGCGTGATGATGCCATTGTGCGATTCCCATGGAATCGTTCCAACTTGGCAGGAGCCCGCCGGCGCCGCGTGCAGCAGTTCTTCGACAACTTGGTTGAAGTGCCGATCCGCGCCCGACGGCGAGAGGCAGCTCACCCGACACCACCGATCGGGAGATGGCGCGCATTGCCACGAGGTTGGAGGAGGCTGCGAGGCTGCTGCCGCGGCATATTTGGGTTCTTGTCGAGGGCGGAGGCGGCCGGGCGGCAAGCCTTGCCGACCGAGAAGAGTTCGTCGCCGAGGAGGAGCAGATCGAGCCCGCTAACGAGCCGAGCGAGCCTGCCGGGGGCGCTTCTCCTCCGCCGTCAAGTAGCTTGCCGCAGGGGGAGCCCACTGCCCGCCAAGGAGACGCCTCCGTAAGATCGGAGAAGTGGCGGGGTGGCATACGGTCCAACAGCCGCCTCGCCGCTCGACGCCGCGCTCCACGCGCAAGCACTATTGCCGCTGAGCGCCTCATTCCGCCACGCTGACGGGCGCGGGTCTTCGAGTCGCGGCCCTGCGCCCGCCAAGCGTCGAGGAATCTTCTCCCCAATCCGTCGCGCGGAGCGGAGTTTGATCTCTCGCCCTCAGCTCCGAGGAAGAAGAGGAAGAGTAAGATCTTGTCGTTGCTACTTGTAATCTTCCAATTTATTGCTTTATCTTATATCTGATTGGTTTCACTCAACCTTCTTCTTCGTGGCGCTAGCTCGGAGGGCGTCAAGAGGGCCAATACTCGGTGGTTGTCGTCTCGGATGACTCCCGAGTGGCAACAGGGGGCACGTCCGGGACTCCCTTGCCGGATCTGGCAACCCTTCAATAGAGCAGCCCCCAGCACAGCCCCCAGCGTAAGTGTTTGGTTCATTCCTCATAGTTAGGTGTGCTTGGGTGCTCCTCCGTCACTGATATCTGGTTTGTTGGATTATGTAGGAGCAGAACAGTCTCATCAGGAGGTCCCGAAGGCTGCTCCCGAGGTCCAGCCTCATCAGGAGGCCTCGGAGGTCACCCCCGAAATTCTGCTTGCTTCAACTACGCCACCAAGGGAGAAATCTCCGCCAAGGGAGCGCTCTCCGGCAAGGGAGGCTTCTCCGACAAGGGGATCTTCTCCGGCAAGGGGCAGCGCCGACAACCCTCCGGTGGTGGAGACCATGACAGCAGACCCTCTGCAGTAATCTTCCGTTTGAGAATTTCCCTTGGGTTCTTTTCTTCTGTTCTTCTTTTTCGAACATTTGCTTGACTTGTTCTTTCTTCTTCTGACCATCAGATCCATCTGCCGGAGATCCGATGGAGACTGAGGCTGCCGGCGAGGAGGACGCTCGCGGCGACAATGTCGACGCCACCAACATGGAGGAGGAGGCTGGCGCTGACGGGCCCGCCGGCGAGGAGGCCGCCAAGGCTGCTGGCACAGAGGCTGGGGAGGAATCTGGCGATCGCACTGACGGCCCTGAGGCCGCAGGAGCGTCAGGCGCTGCACCGACCGCCGATCCTCCTGCCACCGACGCCGCACCTGACTCCGAAGAGCCCCAGCCCGGCGCCTATCTGAAGGCCGGCGAGGGTGTCTTTATCAAACTCCCATGGGCATCAAGCTCCAGGGCACCGGCCGAGGGGGAGTCCTTCGACGCGAAACTGCTTGCCTCCGTCGGGTTGTCGCTGGTCGATGCTCCGAGCAGCAGCAGCGGTGAGCCTGAGGAGGAGCAGCTGCTAAGGAGGTTGTTGTCGCTCTACCGCGCCCGTCAAGCCAAGCTGGAGTCCAGGGAGGCGCTTGTCGCGAGGGCGGGAGCTGACTTGGAGAAACGCGCGGAGGAGCTCCGTGGCCAACAAAAAACTCTCCGGATATAGCAGGGCGCGGGAGCAACTTGCGAGGAGCGCACGGCCTTCATCTTGGAGAAGGGCGAGTCGAGGAGCAGCGAAGCTTGCCGGCGAAGCTCTCCAGCGAGAAGGTGGCTGGCGCGGAAGATCAACCTCGACAGCTATGAGGAAGATCTCGCCGTGCGTGAGCAAGCGATTGGCGGGCCACTTCAGAGGCAAAGGTTGCTGCTGCGGCTGCCGAGGCCGCCAAGAGGGATGAGGCGAGGGTGGCTCAGCTGGAGTCCACCCTCCAAAAGAGCGCCGAGGAGGTCGCCGGGCTGAAGCGCGGCGAGAAGGGCGCCTACACCCTCGGCGAATGCAAGGTCGTTTTGCTGAAAAGATCAAAGAGCTCGATGCCGCCAAGGACTCCAAGGCGGATCTGGAGCTGAAATTGACCACCTTGGCGGAGGCGTTGGAAGGCGCCAAGGAGCGGGAAGCGGGCCTGCTGGAGAAGATCAAGGCCACCGAGGAGTTGCTGTCGAATGCTGTGACCGCCCAGAATAATCTCCGAGATAGCATAATGCACTGGACAAAAGGTCTTGTGGACACCGCCGCCGGTATCCATAATGAGCTGATGGAGCTGGGGATGACGGATCTTGGGTACTCCATCGACGAGAACCTCCAACCCAGCGTCAAGCTCAGCCTATTCTTCAAAGGCGTCTTGACGGGTCTCCAGCTGACTCGGAGGAGATCCCAAAGCAGTGGCGGAGGAGTCGCGCCAAGTCTGCGCCGGGCTCTCGGAAGGTGTTGATGAAAGTGGCCTTCCGCAACCCAGCGTCGATTTCACCAAAGTCCTCAAGTCCCTGCCTCCATCCGCCGACGTTGAAGCGCTCAAGGCCCTTATCGCACCATTATGGACAGGGTGGCGGAGTCAAGAGGCTCGATGGCGACCAAGGTGGACTAGGCCGCCAAGCTTATCTTTCTCTTGTCGTCAGAGATCATGTTTAGGCGAAAAATCTATTAGATCCGCGACAAGTCATTATGTAATATACACTATCTTAGGCAATCGAATGCAATGTTATTTCCTTTACTCGATTTCTTCCTTGTATGTTTATACCCTCGCTTTTAGGGAACTTGTCGGTCTGAACACCTTTGCATGGCTGAGTGCGGAACTTCAAGAGCTTCTTTGGCGATGCCGCCTCCGACAAGCAACCTTATCGCAACTAGTTGCAACACACTTAAGTTGTTGAGCGGACTCGAAACAAAGTAAGGGCGCAAGCTAGTCGCGAGTCGGTTCCTCCGCCGCAGGTTTTCCATACAAAGTACTATCGTTCGAGGAAGATAACTTAAAATTTAAAACTGGTCGTTTAAACTTAGCAACTTAGCTTTTCATTGTCCATTTCCGGCAAGCGACAGTTCCTCGGCGACGCTTGGCCACACCATTATCTTCCCTTCCCCGGTTAACTTGTGGGTGGATGAACCTTCTTCTTGTTTGAGAAGAAAGAAGAAAATAAAGTTATGGAGCCTAGTGGCTCTTTATAAACTATCGGGTGTGGATGCTGCACAAAATGTTAGTAAACACATGCATATAAGGTTATGAGAGCATGTATTGACAAGTTGTGCGCAACACATAGGCTTCTTGATGCACGGGTCTGCACCGGCTTTGTACAAAGGATTACATGCAACAGCGGCAAGACTTGTACAAAAGGGTGGTTGCGGAGCGGTTCCGAACCCCGCTTTATGGGAAAAACTTGCGAAGATGCTCTATATTCCAGGAATTGCTCACCGGAGCGCCATCTTCGGTCTCAAAGGCGGACAGCGCGGGCCTAGTGACTCGTTTCACCCGATAAGGGCCTTCCCACTTCAAGCGTCAACTTGTTGGAATTCTTGGCGGATTGAGCGCGAAGAACAAGGTCGCCTTCCTCGAAGCTTCGGCATTAACTGCGGCTATGGTAGCGGCGCAAAGCTTGCGGTAACGAGCAGCTCGTCTGGCAGCTCAAGACGATCTTCCTCGAGGAGCAGCGCGTCATCTTGTCGCAGCTGCTCTTGCTCAAGCTCATCATAGGCGAGCCTCGAGGTGACCCATACACGAGTTCCGTGGGAGAACTGCCTCTGCTCCGTAGACTAGAGCGAAGGTGTCGGCGCTGGCTCGATTTGGCGTCGTCTGATCGACCAAAGAACCACCGGCAGCTCCTCGATCCAGTTTCTTCCGCACTTGCGCAGCCTCGAAAGTTCTCGGTCTTGAGTCCCCGCAGCACTTCAGCGTTTGCTCTCTCGCTTGACCGTTGCTTCTCGGATGAGCAACGAAGCAAAGCAGATCTTGGCGCCAAGATCTTCGTCTCGCATGAAGGTGCGGCTCGTGAAGCTGTGCCGTTGTCGGTGATGATTCGGTAGGAATCCCAAAGCGGCAAACAATTGACTGAAGAACTTGATGCTGATTGTCTGTCACCTTCCTCACTGGTTCCACTTCCGGCCACTTTGTGAACTTGTCGATTATGACGTACAAGTACTCAAAGCCCCGGCTTCGGGGAAGGGGCTGAGGATGTCGAGCCCCAGGACCAAAAGGGCCAGGATAAAGGGATCAAATAGTGCACGGGCACGCATGTCCGGATTGCGCCATTATCATCGCTGACCCACTCACGCCTCCCACGAATCCACGCACCGGACGTATGCCGTGCCGTAGATCGTGGGGCTTTTTAATGGGAAAATCGAACGCCTGGCCCCTCTCCCTTTATAAGGGGGAATAGGCAGGACGCCCACTTGCTGCCATTGCTGTCACATCGTAAACCCCCGCCGCTTCCCCCTTCTTCTCGAGCCCAAAGAGAGCGACGCCCGCCTCCATTGCCACCAAGTGCCACCAACGCCGACTTCTTCCACCACCTCTCCCCATGGTTCAAGGCCGACAAGGAAAAAGGCGGAATCGTCGAGCGCAGCGGCTCGCGACATCAAGGAAGGAGCGGGCCCTCTTCGATCCCCTACTCGACAGAAGGAGCTGCGGAGTCAGACTACCTTTTCTCGTCGACGGCGACGCCATGCACCCAAGACGAGGGTGATCTCGCCGCCACGTCCGATAAGGTCTCCATCGGGTACCCTTTTTCGCGATTTTTTCCATCGCGGGCTCACCTTTTCTCAATTCTTCGCGATGTCATGAATACCTATGGCCTCCGCCCTTGACTTCACCCCCAACGCCGCCCTCACCATGGCTGCTGACACTCGCGAGAACTTTGTCGGGTCCACCTAAATGTCGCGACTCTTCCGCCATTACTTCTCACCTGCCAGAGAGAGAGGAGAGCCGCTTGGTCGGAGGAATTGCATGGACCTCTAGGATCGGCAAGAAGGAAGCGATCTTGACGGAGAGTTGCGCAAAGAAGTGGAGGAGGAGAGTCGACCGGTGTTGGATCTAGAAGAGGAGCCACACCACCGCCTCGCTAAAACTCCCATAGTTCGCGCAATGATTGGAGCAACTTACGCCGAGGACTACATGTTGACGATTGCCGTGACTAGATTTTATGCTCCAAAGCAGTGGCTTACCAGAGGGAGCAGGCGCGACTTCCTTCGCCAGCCAAGATCGCGCCTTGCAGGAGAGGGGAGGCCTGCTTGGGAATTCCTGTAACGCGGGCGACATCATGAGGCTGCGCCCGGTTTGAATTGAATTTCACGCCTTTGGAGCTTGACGGCATGTCGCGGAGCCGTTCAAGCCTCAAGCGGATAATCCCGAGTGGTGTATGTTGCCGAGGTGAGTCGTGTCTTTGTGCAACAACTCGCCGCTGACAAAGATCCGCGGATGATGCCATTGTGCGATTCCCATGGAATCGCTCCAACTTGGCAGAGCCCGCCGACGACGCCGCGGCAGCAGTTCTTCGACAACTTGGTTGAAGTGCCGATCCGCTGCGGACGAAAGCGTAGGTAGCTTCACCCGCGACACCACCGATCAGAGATGGCGCGATTGCCACGAGGTTGGAGGAGGCTGCGAGAGGCCGCCACGCATATTTGGGTTTACCGTCGAGGAGGCGGAGACGCCGAGGCGGCAAGCCTTGCCGACCGAGAAGAGTTCTGCCGAGGAGGAGCAGATCGAGCCCGCCAACGAAGCCGAGCGACTGCCGGGGCGCCTCCGCCGCCAAGTAGCTTGCCGCAGGGGGAGCCCATCGCCCCGCCAAGGAGACGCCCAAGATCGAGAAGTGGCGGGTGGCATACGGTCCAACAGCGTCATGCCATACTCGACGCGCCCACTGCTGCAAGCACTATTGCCGCTGAGCCTCATTTCGCCACGGCGACGGGCGCGGGTCTTCGAGTCGCGCCTCGCGCCGCCAAGCGCCCGAGGGAATCTTTTCCCCAACTGGTCGCCACGAGCGGAGTTTGATCTTCCGCCTCACCCGAGGAAGAAGAGGAAGAGTAAGATCTTGTCGCTACTTGTAATCTTCCAATTTATTGCTTTATCTTATATCCGATCGTTTCACTCAACCTTCTTCTTCAGACGCTAGCTCGTGAGGGCGTCAAGAGGCCAATACTCCGTGGTTGTCGCCTCTGTGATGACTCCCGAGTGGCAACAGGGGCACGTCCGGACTCCCTTGCCGGATCTCAAACCTTCAATAGAGCAGCCCCAAAGACAGCCCCCAAAGAAGTGTTTGGTTCATTCCTCATAGTTAGGTGTGCTTGGGTGCCCTCCGCCACCGATATCTGGGTTTGTTGGATTATGTAGGAGCAGAACAGCCTCATCAGAGGTCCCGAAGGCTGCTCCCGAGGTCCAGCCTCATCAGAGGCCCTCGGAGGTCACCCCAAATTTCTGCTTGCTTCAACTACGCCACCAAGGGAGAAATCTCCGCCAAGGAGCGCCTCCCAAGGGAGGCCCGGCCCGAGGGGATCTTCTCCCAAGGGCAGCACGACAACCTCCTGGTGGAGACCATGCACAGACCCTACCGCAGTAATCTTCCGCTTGAGAATTTCCTTGGGTTCTTTTCTTCTCGCTTCTTCTTTTAACATTTGCTTGACTTGTTCTTTTCTTCTTCTCGACCATCGATCCATCTCACGGAGATCCGATGGAGACCGAGGCTGCCGCGAGGAGGACGCCATGGGCATAATGTCGACGCCACCAACATGGAGGAGGAGGTCTGGCGCCGACGGGCCCGGCCGCAGGAGGCCGCCAAGGCTGCCGCACAGAGGTCGGGAGGAATCACGATCGTGACCGACGGGCCCCGAGGTCAGCAGGAGCTGCCAGCGCTGCACCGATCGGCCGATCCTCCCGCCACCGACGCCAGACTGACCAAGAGCCCCAGCCCATGCGCCTATCTCAAGGCCGGGCGAGGGTGTCTTTATCAAACTCCCATGGGCATCAAGCCCAGGCACCGGCCGAGGGGGAGTCCTTCGACGCTGAACCGCTTGCCTCCGCTGGGTTGTCGCTGGTCGATGCCCGAGCAAGCAAGAGCGGTGAGCCCGAGGAGGAGCAGCTAAGGAGGTTGTTGTCGCCTACCGCTACCACGCTGCCAAGCCGAGTCTGTGGAGGCGCTTGTCGCGAGGGCGGAGCTGACTTGGAGAAACGCTGCTGAGGAGCTCCTGCCAGGCCAACAAAGAAACTCTCCGGATATAGCAGAGGCGCTGGAGCAGCTTTGTCGAGGAGCGCACGGCCTTCATCTTGGAGAAGGGCGAGGTCGAGGAGCAGCAAGCTTGTCAGCGAGAAGCTCTCCGCGAGAAGGTGAGCCGGCGCAGCTGAAGATCAACCTCGACAGCTATGAGGAAGATCTCGCTGCGCGTGAGCAAACGATTGGCGGGCCACTTCAGGAGGCAAAGGTTGCCTGCCGCTGCCGAGGCCGCCAAGAGGGAATTGGAGACGAGGGTGGCTCACCTGGAGTCCACCTCCAAAAGAGCGCCGAGGAGGTCGCCGGGCTGAAGCGCGAAGGCCGAGAAGGACGCCACACCCGGCGAATTGCAAGGTCGCTTTGCTGAAGATCAAAGAGCTCGATGCCGCCAAGGACTCCAAGGCGGATCTGAGCTGAAATTGACCACCTTGACGGAGACGCTGAAGGCGCCAAGGAGCGGAAACGGCCTGCCGGAAAAGATCAAGGCCACCGAGGAGTTGTCTGCCGAATGCCGTGGACCGCCGTAATAATCTCCAGACAGCATAATGCATCGGATGAAGGTCTTGTGGACACCGCCACGTATCCATAATGAGCCGATGGAGCTGGGGATGACGGATCTTGGTACTCCACCGACGAGAACCTCCAACCCAGCGCCAAGCTCAGCCTATTCTTCAAAGGCGTGTTGACGGGTCTCCAGCTGCCCGGAGGAGATCCCAAAGCAATGGCGGAGGAGTCGCGCCAAGTCTGCGCCGGGTTCTCCGTAAGGTGTTGATGAAAGTGGCCTTCCGCAACCCAAAGGCCGATTTCACCAAAGTCTCAAGTCCTCGCCCCATCCGCCGACGTTGAAGCGCCAAGGCCCTTGTCGCACCCATTATGGACAGGGTGAGCGGAGTCAAGAGGTTCGATGGCATCAAGGTGACTAGGCCGCCAAGCTTATCTTTCTTTGTCAGAGATCATGTTTAGCGAAAAATCTATTAGATCCGCGATAAGTCATTATGTAATATACACTATCTTAGGCAATCGAATGCAATGTTATTTTTTACTCGATTTCTTCCTTGTATGTTTATACCCACGCTTTTAGGGGAACTTGTCATGTAACACCTTTTGTCAGCGAAAGCCGAGTGCGGAACTTCAAGAGCTCGGGGCGATGCCGCCCGACAAGCAACCTTGTCGCAACTAGTTGCAGCACACTTAAGTTGTTGAGCGGACTCAAACAAAGTAAGGGCGTTAAGTTAGTCGCGAGTCGGTTCCTCCGCCGCATGTGTTTTCCATACAAAGTACTATCGCTCGAGGAAGATAACTTAAAATTTAAACTGGTCGCTTAAACTTAGCAACTTAGCTTTTCTTTCGTTGTCCATTTCCGCAAGGCGACAGCCTCGAGCGACGCTATGCCCACACCATTATCTTCCTTCCCCGTTAACTTGTGGGTGGATGAACCTTCTTCTTGTTTGAGAAGAAAGAAGAGAAAGTAAAGTTATGGAGCCTAGTGGCTCTTTATCGCTTACCGGGTGTGGATGCTGCACAAAATGTTAGTAAACACATGCATATAAGGTTATGAGAGCATGTATTGACAAGTTGTGCGAACACATAGGCTTTTATCGATGCATCGGGTCTCGCACCGCTTTGTACAAAGGATTACATGCAACAGCGCAAGACTTGTATAGTAGGGTGGTTGCCTGAACGGGTTCCAAGAACTCGCGCTTTATGGGAAAAACTTGCTAAGATGCTCTATATTCCAGGAATTGCTCACCGAGCGCCATCTTCGGGTCTCATATGACAGCCGGCCTAGTGACTCGCTTTCACCCGATAAGGGCCTTCCCACTTCAAGGCCAACTTGTTGGAATTTTCATGGATTGAACGCTACCAAGAACAAGGTCGCTTCCTCAAGCTTCGCATTAACTTTTGCGGCTATGGTAGCGACGCAAAGCTTGCCGGGTAACGAGCAGCTCGTGACAAAGAGCTCAAGACGATCTTTCCTCGAGGAGCAGCGTCCATCTTGTCGCAGCTGCTTCTTGCTCAAGCTCATCATAGGCGAGCCTCGAGGTGACCCATACACGAAGTTCCGGGGGAGAACTCGCCTCTGCCCGTAGACTAGAGCGAAGGTGTCCGCCGCTGGCTCGATGGCGCCGCCCCGACGACTAAAGAACCACCGCAGCCTCGATCCAGCTTTCTTCCGCACTTCGCGCAGCTCCGTCGAAAGTTCTGTCTTGAGTCCTCGCAGCACTTCAGCGCTTGTTTTCTCGCTGACCGCTGCTTCTCGGATGAGCAATGGGTAAAGCAGATCTTGGCGCCAAGATCTTCGACGCATGAAGGTGCGGTCAGGAACTCGTGGTGCCGCTTGTCGGTGATGATTCGTTAGGAATCCCAAACGGCAAACAATTGACCAAGAACTTGATCTGATTGACAGCCGCCACCTTCCTCATCGTTCCACTTCCGCCACTTTGTGAACTTGTTTATTGACGCATAAGTATTCAAAGCCCCGACAGCTCGGGGAAGGGGCCGAGGATGTCGAGCCCCTGCACCGAAAAGGGCCAGATAAAGGGATCGCCCGAGAGCTTGAGCCGCTTGGTATCTGCTTGAATGGAACCGCACGCTTCACACTTGGTTACTTGTGCAACAGCATCCGGAGGGCTTCGCCAAGAAACCTTGCCGAAAGCTTTGCTTAAGTGTTTTGCGCCAATGTGGTGACCACATATGCCTCCATGTATCTCTCGCCAACAGCTTCGTTCCATCTTCCCGCAAATACACTTCAATTTCACACCGCTGAGTCTTCTTCTCAGCATGTGATGTTGTCAACAAACCGTACATACTTGACCGCCGGGCTACTTTTTCCGCTTCTTCTGCTCTTCGGAAGTTCTCCCGTCTCAAGGAAATGGACGATTTGTCGCGCTTATGCCGGAGCCCGTGGCTCGGCAACAAGGACTAAAGGCTCACCTACCACCAAGGGAACATTAGCTTCCACGACAAGAATCTGGGTTCCGCGAGTTTGATGATCCCCGCAAGCTTGCCGAGCAAAGCTTGTCGGGAGCGCTCGCTTCACCTAAACAAACCATTGTGGTTTGTCGGAGCAGATCGCTCCTCGCTGATATTTATGCTGATTTTAGGGACTTTCTTGGCGGCCTCTGTGAGCTCTCCGCCGAAAGTAGTCGCCGAAACCAATTTTCTCTTCTTGCTTCGTCTCCGTTGATGGTGTTACGGCTGGTTGAGTCAGCTTGAGCACAAAAATTCCTGGTTCCATTGTAACTTAAGTGCGGCACATTTGGAGAGGCCATCAGCTATATCATTCTCGAGCTCTTGAACGTGTTCCATTTGCAGGCCTTCAAAGTGCTCTTTCTAGCTTTCTCACTTCATCGACGAGGATTCCATCAACGACTCGATAATCTTTATTTACTTGGCGGATTTGACAAGTTGCGAGTCCCTCGACAATGAGCTTCTTGATCCCAAGGTCTACCGCTATCTCGAGACCGCAAGCAAACCTTCATACTCGCAAGATTATTTGTTGCTTGTTCCTTGGGAAAGTGCATCCGACTATGTACTAAGGTGCTCCCGTGGGTGCGATAAGCAACACGCCGCAAGACCGGGCGCCTTTGCAAAATGAGAAGGCACCATCAAGTAATCGAAAGTGCTATATCGACTAGAGGGGGGTGAATAGGCGATTTTATGAATTTTACAAATTTTCATCGAGGAATTTGCCGTGAGGAAATTCCTTAGCTAAGAAATACATGCAATGAATAAGTACTCGTAAGTAAGCATAACAGACACAAGCATAGTCATCATGATGAAATGAAGACAATCACAGAGTACCGAAAGCGTAATCACAGGATAACACAAGATGAAGACAAACAGATCAAGAAATTGAACTGAGGAAATTGAGAAAGTCTTCACCAAAGTCTTCAAACACAGATATGACAAACACTCAACACAAGAATGAGGAAATGAAAGGGTTGAGGAAATAGAACCAGTTAGGTTGGTGAAGACAATGATTTGTAGACCAGTTCCAACCGCTGTCCTCAGCTTGTACGTCTGTTGAGCGGCCGAGTATTTAAACTCGAGGACACGCAGTCCCGACACCCAACATCGAGCACGCAGCTCAGACACCAAGTCCTCACCAGATTCTCCTTGAACTAAGGTCACGCAGACTCGGCCCAATCACTCGTGGTAAGTCTTCAGCGATTTCCAAACCTTCACATACTTGGTCACCCGCAATCCACAATTCCTCTTGATGTTTCTAGACCGTGACGCCTAACCGTCTCGAAGAAGCACAGTCTTCAAAGGTAAAAGCGCCGGATCCACGCTGGATCAATTTCTTCAAGTGATGCTCAATCACTTTGGGTTTGTTGGGGTTTGTTTTTGGGTTTTTCTCACTTTGGGTTTTTCCTCACTTGATGATTTTCGCCAAAGTCCTCGAGGATGGGTTGCTCTCAAATGACAAGTGTCAAGTTCTTCGAGCAGCCAACCAACTAGTGGTTGTAGGGGCGGCTATTTATAGCCTAGGGAGCAGCCCGACATGATAAGACATAAATGCCCTTCAATGATATGACCGTTAGGTGGATAAGATATTTGGGGACAGCCATGCCAAGAAGACAAAGAACGGTCGGAAATTTGAACATCAAATTCTCGTATTATCATGTTCTCATCGTAGGCAATTCCAGACCGGCGAATTTTAACTCCTCGCCGAATAAATTCTCAACACTGTAAGAGCTTGCCTCACATCAAGAAATTGACTGAATCAGTATGAGATTTCCAAAAGCTTCACTCAAGGGATTGGTAGGTGTAGGATTTTGAGTTGAGCATCAAATGGAAATTTTTCCTTAGTATTTCTCAATTCCTTTAACAAAGACGGTGTTTTATGACTCAAGAAAGAGAAAATGAAACTACGAAAACAAAAGTCTTCACGCTCATGTTCCTCAAGCTAATACCAAGTCTTCAAGATCACACCAATTTCTTCACTTTCAAAGTCTTCGTAAAGTCTTCTAATATCAAATTCTTCATTGAAGAAATTCATTTTAGGGTCGATTTTCTCTCAGAAATATCAAACTCCTCATAGACTTATAGACCTGTGTACACTCACAAACAAGATTAGTTACTTAACCTATAAGTCTTCAATACACCAAAATCACTAAGGGCACTAGATGCACTTACAATCTCCCCTTTTGGTGATTGATGACAATATAGGTTAAGTTTTCAACGGGATAAACATATGAAGTGTAAATACTGATAATGAGGATTTGATTGCAAGATATAGAAGAACTCCCAAGATGTGCATAGTGAGGAATTTGCTTTTGAGGCAATGCACATTTGAAGAATTGAATCATGGAGATCTCCCCTATATCTTGTAATTCATACACGATTTGACATATAATATGAGGAATTTGAAATGCATGATGAAATATGGTGCTTGATGATATGCGAGTATGCAAAATAATGCATAAAGAGTATCGAGCCCAATGCGATGAGGAATTTGAAACTTTTCATGAGTATCGATCCCAAATCGATTTGAAGATTTTCAACGAGCTCATGAGGATCGAGCATAACAAATATCGAGCATATCAACACCATCGTAATCGTAGCATAGAGCAAAAGCATAATGCATCAAAAGTATCAAAGCACCATCGGGTTTAAGATTACAACTCGATCCAATAAAAGGTTTCGTAAGAACGAGAGTTGTAACTTAATAAAATATTGTATATAGACAAAACGAGACCCGCTTGAAGACTAACTCAAATTTCTCCCTTTGTCATCGAATGACCAAAAGGATCGAAACCGAGGACTAACGCCTTGAAGAATTTCGTTGAAGACGGAGCGCCAAAGATTGTTGGGGTTGTTTGTCGAAGTAGGACCAGCAGCAGTTGTCTTCCAAATCTTCATTTTCATCGTTGTCGCGAGATGAAGAATAGGAGCTGGCCACCAAGGAAGGAACTTTGACTTTCTTGAATTTCTTCGAGGAGGTGCGATCACCAAATTCTTCCTTGAGTCCCATTGATTGCGCTTCTTCTTCATTGTAGACATGTGAAAGAACAGCCCAAAAGCGCTTGAAGGTTTCATGAAGATAGTAGTGGTTTTTCTTCACCGCATTGTGAGTTGAGGTCGTTGTAAAGAAGAGTACCAAACCGACATTTGACCCACTTGTGATTGCGATCAACCTTCCGATGAAGACCGAGGAGTAACTCACGATCACCATCACCCCGGGTGCGAGCTTGAGGACTATGCTTAATCGAGGTATTTGTCACGAGTCATGTGTGGCGAGTCATCATTGGTGGAGTAGGATGTCGCTTATAAACTGTCCATCCAATGGACGAATGCCTTCATCTATCACAGCAGAGCCTTTCCCTTTTCATCACCGAGGCAATTGGCCGCTTGAGGACTTCAATCGGGGCAGTGTAGCTGCAGTGGTTCAAAGTATCGCCTTTGTAATTCAAAGGAAGATCTTGACCGATGAATCTCATAATCCAAGGCGATAAGGCTTCAGCTCAAAAGGTGACATGGCAATGTTAGCCGTGAGTCCTCATGAAGAAATCATGGAAATTGACGGAACGCCATGGATGATGTTGAAAAGCATATTCTTCATGATGCCAACGACTTCTTCATCATTCGAGTCGTGGCCCTTGATAGGACTCATAGTCTTCGCAAAATTCGATAGACGGTCCGAGGCACATATAATAATTCCTTGACGAGGAATTTGGTTCTTGGAGCTTGCTTTGGCTTCAAAGGCTTCATCAAGACTTGCATATAGTGATTTGAAAGTTCTTTTCTTCATAGATGCGACGCACCATCAAGCGGAGGATCGAGTGGTAGGGCACGGCAATTCACTTGTCGGTGCCTTGTAGTGGGTGTTTTCGTCATCCAATCCAAGACCCATGAAGTTACATCTTCAAAGCCTCCGTGATGTGCAGGTTGCATAGAATCAAGAATTAGCTCTTCTCCAATCACAAATATCAATGCAAGTTTAGAAGACCTCGCCGTGAAGAACACTTAGGACGGGCTCAAAGCCCGGCAATGACTCCATATCCACATGAGGAATATGAGCATGATCAAGATTTTGTCCTTGTTGAAAAGCACCGAGGAATAGAAGTTGGCTTGACCGGCAGTCCGTAAGCGCCTCTTCCTAATCCGAGCGTAATCATAAGGATTATATTCAAGAAGAACACATGCTCGCAAAGAAATCTTCAGCCTTGAACTTTTGCTTGGTTGAGAACGGATTCTTCCGCTTGGCAGAGGGGTGTCAAGGAGTTGCATCACCACCTCAGAATCGTAAGTTCAGTTCTTCACTTGAGGAATTTCTTGGTCCTCAACTTGTGCAACCGAGGATTTTCAGCAGAAGCAGCAGCTTTCATCAAGACTAGTGGCTGGAATTTCTTCATGCACGTAACTCGTGGGTTGATTTTCTTCAAAGTCTATTTGAACAAATCTGTAGGGGAGTGAGGAACTTGTTGAAGCGGGTGAAGAGAGAGTATTGGGATGCTGATTTTCCCAAAAGTCATCATTGATCACCGGAGTGGTGCATCCAATATCCACATCTTCATTTTCAATTTCCTCAAGACCAGCTTGAGGAATTTCATGGTCCGATGAGGGAATGATCGGGTTGAAGGGATTGCTTCCACTTCAATTTCTTCATCAATTTTCTCGACGAAGCAGAGATTGATGTTCTTCATCGATCCGTTGGCACCTCATATTCTTCTCCAAAAGGAACTACTTCCTTTGATGGTATGGAGGAAATTGGAACAGCATCAATTGGGTTTTCAACGAGCTGGTCATTGGCTTCATTTTCTTCACAAAGCAGCTTGCTCAAGAGTTTTGGTTTTCTTCACATCGGCTGCGATGGAAGAATTTGAGTTGGAGTTGGCGCAGGAGGAGCCGAGGAATTTGGTGTGTTTCTTCAGAGCAACCGATGCGCCTCTGCTTGAGTAATTTCTTCAGAGCAATCGATGCAGCTGTTCTCGACTTGAGTAGCTTTTTCAGCGCACTCACTAGTGGGTGCCCCGGCAATTTCTTCAATGGCTGGAATTTCTTCATCAGCCCCGAATCAGCATTTTTTCAAGAGGCTGAACCGATGCTTCACCGAGGATTTTCATGTTGCACAAAAGCAGAACACTTGTGAGTTTCTTCGCCGATCGATTTAATCTGGTCTTGACTACTTGCCAATCAGCATAGTATGTGTCAAAGTTCTTGCCGAGGTTCTGAATGTCAGCTTTGATTTGAAGGAGTTCCTCGTGTCATCTTGACAACATTTTTCTTCGTGAACCTCTCCTTCCTCGTATTGAGCCTTTTGATTTCCCTCGCCTTCTCAAACTTCCATTTTTCTTCAGCGATGAAGTGAGTCAACGCATGACTTTGACCAGGTGTCAAAGGAAGATCAGGCAGAGGGGTATTGGGATCATTGTGCCAGAGGTCGATGAAGTCGAGGACTTTCTTCGGATCCAGTAGCAGTGGCACAGATGTACCCTTGGCTCTAGCGGCTCTAACTTGGCGGTCTCTGATGATTTCTTCAAGTTCTTCATCAGATGCCTCATCATCAGATGGCACGTGGACTACAAGCTGTTTCTTCCTTGGGCTAGGCCGAGGACCACGTCCAGCTGTTGCTTTTGTCTTCAGCAGAGTCGGGCCAGATGAAGAATTGGGGGCAGTTGAGGACTTTGATGGAACAGTAGCGGTGTGAGGAATTTGTCACGAGGAATTTGCCTCGAGGAGCTCAGCCGAGGAACTTGGCCGTGAGGGCGCAGATGATGAAGCACTTGGCTTATTAGCAGATTTCTTTTGCATTGATTTCTCGGTTTGACCGAGACCTCAAGGCAGCAGCAGCGCGTAATCCTCATTGAATTTCTTCACCGCTTCTTTGCTTGCTTAGCCAACTTTGCTTGGCGCTTAGCCCACTCATCGTGAAAGTCCTCACCGCTTGACGCTAGTGGATCAGCTATTTGGCCCGGTGCCAAAGGAGCTCTTGGGCATGGAGGATTTAACGCTAATTTCTTCATGTACTTAGGTGTTACATATCGGTATTCCTTCCATTCCCGTGCCCATCTCCGCTCAATCTTCAGATACGCACTTGCGCTGATTTTTGCTTTCTCATCCGTGTACAAGAGTCAACATATATTTCTCGTGGATTTCAATGTCGTCATGACCTCGTGTTTCTTTTCCTCCCTTCAAGCTTCTTACCATCTGCCATTTTCTTCAGCTTGAGGAAATTGAACAATTGAGTTCTCTCAAGAAGTGTGCAGTTTTTCTTCGAGGAACGCTGCAAATGAGTTAAGTTGATGAGAACCTAGGATTCAGCAGCAGACATTTGTACCGTGGAATGAGTATAGGTGCGAGGAATTTGAAGAGGTCATATGCTCTCGTGAGGGTTTTTCAAAAAGAACAAGTTTGAGGATTTTGACCAGATGAGCCTTGAAGAATTTCAATAAGCGCTTTTGTCTTAGGTTCCAGAGTTGTATAGATCAAGATCCACACAATTGAGGAATCTTGAAGAAAATCATTGCTTAGAGAAATGAGTCAAGAGATTTGAGGTGTTCATATGTGTGAAGATTTGAAGAATAAACACCTTTGAAGAATTTGAAGAAAATTTGAGAATCAAATCGAGTAATAAAAGTAACTTTTAATTTACTCAAGTGAAGAACACGATTTAACTGAGATGAACAGTTTAGAAGTTCGTCTGCTCAGATCTTCTCCGCCTCTAACTTGGCAGAGGAAATCAGCTACGGCGACGGCGGAGTGAAGATATTCCACGGTCGGCGCGAGTACGCCGGGCGAAGAGGTCAAGGCAAGAAGCTTTTCCTCACCGGCGATTTATGGAGAAGCGCGGCGCTTAGGGTTTTGAGGAGCTCGAGGGAGAGAGAGGTCGAGCGAAGTAAAAGAGTGAGGAAGGGAGAGAGGGTATTTATAGCCACGGTGAAAACGGATCGTCCAAGATTTAGGACTAACGTGCCCTCGACCGCTTCCCTTCACGACATGTGTCACCCACGCATCGGTAGTGGAGATCGTAAAGCATCGTGGGTGAATATAATAATGCATCGTGGATGCGGAACGGTTTGAGCGGTAAAATCAAGTTTGATAAGATTCGCTTTAAAAGTTCCGTCGCAATTTCTTCACTGTCAAGGACACAAGGAAGAATTTGAACGAAGTTTCAAAGTAGAACGACATGAAGAATTTGTGAATGGATTGGGTTGAGTATAGCATAGAGGGAAGGGTCCGATCACATTCACTTAGCGTAAAAAGCGACTTGAAGAAATAGCCATAAGTGAATGTTGTAGAGGACATAAATCCATATATATATATAGCCAATGAAGAAAGACGACGAAATAAAGGAAGATTTTGCAAAGTTGAAGAATTTGAAAACTGAAGAATTTGAAAACTCAAGAATTTCAAAACTCAAGAATTTCAAAACTGAGGAAAACTCAAATTGAAGATTTTCAACTTTGGTGGTGGCGGTCCCATCAGATAAGAATGATGATTTCACACCGCGCATAATTGTCGAGGGTTCTCGAGAATCAAATTCTTCATTAATTTCTTCACACTTAGAGTGTTATTCTTCATTGATTGAAGAAAACGCTTTTTCATGTGTTGCACATCTAAGTCATCAATTTTGCATAAGTGTTAGGATGTGTGCCTTTTCAAAGAACGCTCAAGATTCTAAGATATTTAGCTCACACCGCAACTTGCTAAATCTCTTCTCATCCAAGGGCTTAGTGAAGATATCAGCTAGCTGTTCTTCGCCTTCACGGCTCGATGGAGATGTCGCCTTCAACACATGATCACGAAGAAAATGATGACGAATTTGAATGTGCTTTGTCTTCGAAAGTGCTGAACTGGTTGTGAGCAATCTTGATGGCACTCTCATTGTCACAAGAGAGAGGCACATTCTTCACGTTGATGCCGTAGTCCTTGAGGGTTTGCTTCATCCATAGTAATTGAGCACAACACGAGCCAGCAAAGAATGTATTCAGCTTCCGCAAGAAGGGATGTGATACACAGCTCTGCTTTCTTCGAGGACCAATGCACCAAAGATCGTCCGAGGAAATGACAAGTACCAGATGTTGACTTATGGTCCACACGATCACCAAAGATAGTCGAGTCGTAATATCCAATGAGATCAAAAGTAGAGCCTTTGGGGTACCATAATCCTAGTGTTGGTGTGTGAGCTAGATATCAAGAATATGCTTCACAGCCTTATGGTGTGATTCCTTCTGTAGCTTGAAATCGGGCACACATGCAAACACTAAGCATTATATCCGCCTAGATGCACATAAGTACAATAAAGAACCAATCATGGAGCGTATACCTTGTGATCAAGTCAATACCATTTTCATCAAGGCATAGATGGCCATTTGTGGGCATAGGAATTTTGACACCTTTGCAATCTTGCATGCCAATTTCTTCAGACATCTTTGAGGTATTTCTCCGAGATATGAATATGCCATTGTGTTGTTGACAATTTGAAGACCTAAGAAGAATTTCAACTCTCCCATCATAGACATTTGATATTCTTCACTCATCATATAGGCAAATTCATCACTATAACGTTGGTCAAGACAGCCAAAGATAATATCATCAACATATATTTGGCACACAAATAGTTCACCATCATAAGATTTAGTAAAGAGAGTAGGGTCGAGTGAACTGGTGTGAAGCCATTCTTCACGAAGAATTCCTTCAATGTATCATACCACGCGAGGGGCTTGCTTGAGGCCATAGAGGGCCTTATTTAGTCAAGACTTTGTCGATTCTTGGATCTTCAAAACCGGGGTTGAGCAACATATACTTCTTCCTCAAGCTTACCATTGAGGAATGCACTTTTCACATCCATTTGATATAAAGTGATATTGTGATGGTTAGCATAGGCGTAGTAATATGCTAATAGACTCAAGTCTAGCAACAGTGCAAAAGTTTCATCAAATCAATTCCTTCAACTCGTGTAGCCTTGAGCTACTAGTCGCGGCTTTATTCCTCACCACAAGACCATTTTCATCTTGCTTGTTGCGTAGATCCACTTTGTGCCAATGATATTATGCTTGCAGGATCTCGACGCTTGACCAGCCCTGCACGCTGTTGAGCTCGAATCGATGTAATTCTTCTTGCATGGCCTGAATCCACTTCGCCCGTAAATGCTTCATCTACCTTAGTGGGCTCGTGATAGAGACAAAAGCATAGTGCCCACAAAAGTTAGATAAGTGTGAAGCTTTTGAGCGAGTGAGAGGACCCGCGCTTCAATGTCATCGATGATCTTGTCAACTTGCACTTCTTTTGCAACGCGAGGATGAGCTGGTTGTCTTCGAGGAATTTGATCATTTTCCTCAAGACCATTTTCTTCAAAGATTATCTTCAGTGCATCACCGACGCTTTCACAGACAGAATGAATTCTTCAGCAGTTTCTTCAAGAGGAATGACATCCTCGCTGCCTTGAACCTGATAGAATCCTCAAAGCTGGTTCGCCTAACACGTAGGTAGGTGCTCTTTATGCAGCCATTAGTTTCATCGAACCGACATCTACAAAGGTCAACAATCTTGTGAAGTGCGATGTTGAAGACTCAGAGGTGTGCGTAGTCCTTCCGAACCAAGCATAAACCTTCATGTGCTTTCGTGCAAATTTAGAGGTGTGAGGATCTCTAATCCAGCATTTAGCAATCAAGACTTTGAAATAACTTACATTGGGTTTCTTGTCGTGAGGAGTTCATAGGCGCCTTCTTGAAGAATTTGTGAAGATATACTGTTGATGATGTGGCACGCAGGTCAATTGCTTCAATCCGTAAACGACTAGGCGCTTTGTATTCATCAAGCATAGTGCAGCCATCTCAACAAGAGTTCTGTTTTGCGCCCACGACGCCATTTTGCCGAGGAGTATAGGAGCAGATAACTCATGAGTAATACCAAGTTCATCAAGATAATCCTCAAGACCGAATTTTGAACTCGGCCCATTGTCACTTCGATGTGCTTGATCTTCACACCAAAGTTGGTTGAAGCCCTCGAGGAAAATCGCTTGAAGATTTCCGCACTTGATTTTTGTAAGTAACAATGTACCCATGTGTAACGAGAGTAATCATCAACAATAACAAAGCCATATAGTGATGCTTCATTAACGATAACTGAGTAATGATTGGGACCAAAGAGGTCCATGTGAAGCAATTCAAGGACGAGTAGTGGTCATGATAGTCTTCACTGGATGCTTGGCCTTGGTCATTTTTCCAGCTTCACAGCACCGTGATAAGTGATCCTTGAGGAATTTGACATTCTCAATGCCAATGACATGCTTCTTCTTCGCAAGCGCAGTAAATTCCTCATGCCTCGCGTGACTAAGTCGTCGATGCCATAGCCAGCCTTCTCAAGCTTTTGCAAGTAGGCACACGGCTGGTTGTGGTCCCGTGAGAGAAGTCAACAATATACAAGTCTCCTCTCCTAAAGCCTTCAAGACTTTGGAATTGTCACCCCCATAATCACAACACAACGATATTTGCCAAAGATAACAACCATATCAAGATCACAAAGCATTGAGATCGACATGAGGTTATATCCTAAAGACTCAACAAGCATGACTTTGTCCATGTGCATGTCCTTAGAGATAGCAACCTTACCAAGTCCCAATACCGACTTTTGCCTTTGTCAAGAAAGATGATATGCTTCAGATGTGACGGTGATAAGGAGCATCCATCAATAGATTCTTGTCACCAATATGTGATTTGTACATCCACTATCGAGAACCCACTCTGGTTTTGGGTTGATCATCCCGCAGATGAATTAGTATAACTTACGATCTCATATACTTCATCGAAGAATATGATATCAAGTTCATCGATGAATTTCATCACCAAGATCAATTAGATAAGCAAGATGAGGACGCAGAAATGAAAGTTCATTTCATCATGATTAGCCTCAAGGCCCTTTCGTGCAATTTGTCGTGCCCTCAAGAAATTCTTCAGACGCTTAAGGCACGCCCGAGACCTGACCTCGCAGAAGAGATTAGTTCTTTTTCTTCACCACCCACATCTCAAGGTGGCAAAGAGTTCATCATTCTCATGAAAGCACCATATGAGAATGGTGGCATAGAGGCCAAACCATTTCGCTTTCACATAAGAGGGGTTAGGTAAGCATATGAATAAGGTAGAAATTCTTCGAGGACTTATGAACATATTGGTTTGAAGAATAATGCACATATTCATAGCCCTTAGCTCTACCTCGCAAACAGAAGTTGTTAGCACGATGATAATCATATGAGGACTTTGATCCTTTTGAGGAATTTGATCCACGGAGGAATTTGGTCCGATGAGGACTTGGATCCATATGAAGAATTTTGTCCATATGAAGAATTTTGTCCATATGAAGAATTTGATCTGGGGTTCCTTTTCTTCACCGGTGGTGTCATGAGGACATTCACCAAGACTTTCAAGGCACTTCTTGGGAACCCAGATTTTCTTCATAGGGGACCGCTCTCGCAGCTTAGTGCCAACATATCTAGCAAATACTTCACCATTCTGATTTTTGAACAGTTTATAGTTTGAGTCAAATGACTCATCATCGTAATGAGGAAATTCACATGTAAAGCCAGATAAGGTAGATGGATCAACTGAGGTCCCTTTGCAGCAACCCATGAGGTTTTGGGATACCGCCAAAGCTTCCAAAGACGCTCCATCAGATTGAGTTTCCTCTCAAAGGCAATACCTCTTCCTAGGGTTTCGTTGAGGATCTGCTTTTAAGCACATCACAAAGAGTCTCGATGCCCTTTGAGGCTTTTGTACATGCCTGTCATGTACAATTCCTTCACCCCGCATCGTCAAGGATACTAGCAATGTCCTCGATGAGGAATTAGTGATAGCAGAGGCAGGTGAAGAATTTGTAATAATTGAAGCATTTGAACATTCAGTGAAGAATTAGCGATTCACGCTCAATGCATTTTAAGCATGGAGGAACAAATTCTTCTTGAGAAGCGCTGATTTGTTGAGCAAGTAATGAATCGCGCCCTTCTCAAGATCTTCATAACTCGCCTTAGCTTCTCAAGATCTTGCTTTTGAAGAAATTCATAAGAAAGTTTTCATGATCGATAAGAGAGTGTTATGATGACCTTGAAGGTCTGTCAAGCCTAGACCGAACTCTCTCAAGATTTTCAATGTGGGCTTGAGTGCGATCCATTTCTTCACCTAACATATCATCACTCTTATCTAGCATGTTTTGAACCTTTTCAAAAGCCCTTTGTTGTTTTATAGCAATCTTAGCAAGTTTAGAGTAGCTGGGCTTGAGATCCTCATCGATTCATTTTCACTAGATTCAGAGGAGGTGAAATTGAGTACCTTGGCACCTTTTGCCATGAAGCAATAGGTGGGAGCGTAGTCATCATTTTCCACATCAGGTTTGTTGGCGGAGTCATTTTCTTCAGAGTTGAAGATGGACTTGCTAACATAAGCAGAGCAAGAGCCGACTAGCCACACCAGATTCGGATTCTTCTGATCTCCTCTTCCTCATTTTCCTCGATTCAGCTTCAGAGTCCATTTCTTGCCAATGAATGCCCGAGCCTTTTGGAGCTGCTCTTCTTGTGAGAAGAAGGTTTTGAGGATTTTGATGATGAAGATTTTGATGATTTCTTCTTCTTCTTCACGCCATCGTAATCTGTAATCCTTGTGTTTCTTCTTCTTAATTCCTTTTCCCATCGAGGACAATCTTGGATATAGTGACCAGGTTTCTTGCATTTGTGGCAAAGTCTTCGCTATAGTCACTAGATGAGGAATCACCGCTTGAGGATTTTCCAAAACGACCACGCCTTGTGAATTTCTGAATTTCTTCACGAAAGCAAAGCTAGCTCCTCGCCAAATTCTTCAGATCTCCAAGGCTACTACCAGATTCTTCACTCTCGATTCAGATTCAGCCTTGGCCTTCGTGGCACGTGGTTTTTCCATAGCCGTAACCATAGAGATCTCTTTTCAGAAGTCGAACTCGTGAGTATTTAGCCTTCGAGGATATCAGCAGGATCAAGAGACTTGTAGTCAGCTCGCTCTTGTATCATCGCAGCGAGTGTCAAATGAGGAATCAAGCGATCTTAGTAATTTCTTCACCACCTCATGGTCGGTGATGTCAAGGGCACCCAAAGGCTTGAAGCTCATTTGAGATGTCAAGAGGCGATCAAGGTTTGTTGAACATTTTCGCTGTCGAGTCTTTTGAAGCGTTGAAGAGATTCAAGAACATCAACTCGAGAGTCACGCTGAGTTGAAACACCTTCATTTACTTTGGACAGCCTGTCCCTGTATGAGTTTGGCAGATTCCAAAGCACTCACTCTTCCATATTGACCTTTGCTCGATGGCCACATATGATATTCTTCGCTTGAGAATCGAGTTGCTTGAATCTCTTCACATCAAGATCATTCGTAGAGGGTGTGACCGAGGAAACACCTTTGTCACAACATACCGTAGATCGTTGTCAATTGCTTCAAGATGCATTCGCATTTTGTTCTTCCAAGAGGGGTAGTCCGTCCCATCAAGGTAGGACACCCCGCCGAGACCTTGATCATACCATCATGCTCGACATAACTAAAACTCTGTGGTTAAACTAAAATCACACGTAACAAGGAGTACCTTGCTCGATACCAATTGAAAGTGCTATATCGACTAGAGGGGGGTGAATAGGCGATTTTATGATTTTACAAATTCTTCATCGAGGAATTTGCCGTGAGGAAATTCCTTAGCTAAGAAATACATGCAGCGGAATAAGTACTCGTAAGTAAGCATAACAGATTACAAGCATAGTCATCATGATGAAATGAAGACAATCACAGAGTACGAAAGCGAATCACAGGATAACACAAGATGAAGACAAACAGATCAAGAAATTGAACTGAGGAAATTGAGAAAGTCTTCACCAAAGTCTTCAAACACGATATGACAAACACTCAACACAAGAATGAGGAAATGAAAGGGTTGAGGAAATAGAACCGCTTAGGTTGGTGAAGACAATGATTTGTAGACCAGTTCCAACTGCTGTCTCAGCTTGTACGTCTGTTGAGCGGCCGAGTATTTAAACTCGAGGACACGCAGTCCCGACACCCAACATCGAGCACGCAGCTCAGACACCAAGTCCTCACCAGATTCTCCTTGAACTAAGGTCACGCAGACTGGCCCAATCACTGTGGTAAGTCTTCAGCGACTTCCAAACCTTCACATACTTGGTCACCCGGCAATCCACAATTCCTCTTGATGTTTAGACCTGACGCCTAACCGTCTGGAAGAAGCACAGTCTTCAAAGGTAAAAGCGCCGGATCCACGCTGATCAATTTCTTCAAGATGCTCAATCACTTTGGGTTTGTTGGGGTTTTGTTTTGGGTTTTTCCTCACTTTTGGGTTTTTCCTCACTTGATGATTTTCGCCAAAGTCCTCGAGGATGGGTTGCTCTCAAATGACAAGTGTCAAGTTCTTCTTGAGCAGCCAACCAACTAGTGGTTGTAGGGGCGGCTATTTATAGCCTAGGAGCAGCCCGACATGATAAGACATAAATGCCCTTCAATGATATGACCGTTAGGTGGATAAGATATTTGGGACACGCGCCAAGAAGACAAAGAACGGTCGGAAATTTGAACATCAAATTCTCGTGGCTATCATGTTCTCATCGTAGGCAATTCAGACTGGCGAATTTTAACTCCTCGGGCCGAATAAATTCTCAAATACTGTAAGAGCTTCGCTCTCACATCAAGAAATTGACTGAATCTGTATGAGATTTCCAAAAGCTTCACTCAAGGGATTGGTAGGTGTAGGATTTTGAGTTGAGCATCAAATGGAAATTTTTCCTTAGTATTTCTCGACCCCTTTAACAAAGACGGTGTTTCCTATGACTCAAGAAAGAGAAAATGAAACTACGAAAACAAAAGTCTTCACGCTTCATGTTCCTCAAATGAATACCAAGTCTTCGTGGATCACACCAATTTCTTCACTTTCAAAGTCTTCGTAAAGTCTTCAAAATATCAAATTCTTCATTGAAGAAATTCATTTTAGGGTCGATTTTCTCTCAAATATCAAACTCCTCATAGACTTATAGACCTGTGTACACTTACAAACGCATTAGTTACTTAACCTATAAGTCTTCAATACACCAAAATCACTAGGGGCACTAGATGCACTTACAAGTACATCAGCCACTCTTTATTCGCCTCCTTGACGGGATGCTCGCTCGAATTTCTTCATCTTATGCTACGCCCACTCGCTATGAATTCCGCCAATGCCCTCGCTTTTGGATAGTTGAAGTGCTTTCAAACTTGAGACCAAAGCTTGATAGCCCAAAGGCCCACTGACAATTCTCGCCTGCTGCTTCGGATTTTGTAATATCCTTTTCAACGGAAAGCGAGTGACAATCATTATCTCATGTGCTTGAAGTAATGGCGAGCTTTCTCGAGGCCATGAGGAGGCCGAAAAGCAACTTTTGCACACCGTAGTACCTTGACCTAGCTCCTGCGTATGGGAACTAACAAAGTAAACCGGGCGCTGCACCATCTTCTTCGTGTCTTGTCGCAACCCCGCGCCGATCCGTCCCTTGTCGGGACCAGAGCTTGACGGCGAAGCCCTTGCTTGTCGCCGGATGCGTCCCGCGGCTGTTTACTCATCATCCGCCCTCTCCGCTACTAACGCAGCACTAACCACTAGATTGGTCCTCGCTATATACAAAGCAGCAACTTTTCTTGTGGCCTAGGTGCGACAAGTATTGGAGTGGAGGACAGTATCTCTTCAAGTCGCAAACGCAGCCTCCGCTCGAGTCCATTTCATTGACCCGCTTTTTCAAAATCTTGAAAATGGCAGTATGCCATCAAAGCAGATTTAGAGATAAACCTCTAAGAGCAGCCATGCAACCGCAAGCCTTCTCGACATCCTTGACGCTTTGGTACTTCAATCTGCTCAATGGCCTTGACCTTGTCGGGATTGGCTTCAATTCCTCACGAGAGACAAAGAACCCGGAGAAGCTTGCCAAGGGACTCCAAACACGCACTTCTCGGATTGAGCTTGAGGTTGATCTTGCACGATTTACAAAAGTCTCATCCAAATCATGAATCGAGTTGCTTTGTCTTGCTTCGACCACTATATCATCCATGTAGGCTTTACATTCCTGTATCTGGGCTCAAAGGCATCATGGACTACTTTTGCAAAGTTGAACCAGCATTCTTTAAACCGAAAGGCATCCGTATGAAATAAAGACGCGCCACATGGTGTAATGAATGCGTTTTTCTTCATCCTCTTCGCCATGAAGATCTGATGATACCTCAATATGCATCAAGAAATGAGAGCAAATCACATCCACCGTGGAGTCAACAATCTAGTCAATACGCGGCAAGGGAAATGGGTCTTGGGACAAGCTTTATTAACATCTCAAAGTCAATACAAAGTCTCCATTTCCCATTTGCCTTGGCGCATAACCACCGGATTGGCCAACCACGGGATGGAGCACCTCCGACGAGGCCCGCCGCTTCCAACTTCTTGATTTCTTCCGCTATGAACTCTTGGCGCCCACCGCCTGCTTCCTAACTTTTGCTTGACGGGCCGCTGCGTGAGGACAGACAGCTAGGTGGTGCTCAATTACTTTCCGAACACCGGGATGTCGATGGTTGCCATGCAAACACATTGACATTCGCCTGCAGAGCAACGAGCTCGCCTTCCTATTTAGGGTCAAGCGTGGCAATCGATGGTGAAGGTACCACCGCCGCCTCCTTGGCGGGCACCTTCTGGTCTTCGCGAGCTGCCATCATCTTTTTGCACTTGCCGTGGAGCTCGGTGGTGCATCCTCGACGGTAGCGCAGCACCAAGAGGTGCGCTTGCCGGAGGGCATCGAGCTCTTGCCGGACTTGGTGGTCTTTCTTCCCCGGAGCTTCAAATGCAAGTGGTTTGCTATCCGTCATGCTGCTGCATCCCGTAGAATCTTGTCGGCGCAGATAAGTGCATCTTTCTTGTCGCCATAGACAGAAATGACGCTTATCGGGCCAGCATCTTGAGTAAGTTGTAGGCGAAATGAGAAGCTGCCATGAACTTGGCAAGTTACCGACGGCCAAGTATGCCATTGTAGGGCAATGGAAAATCGGCAACGCCAAACGTGACCTTCTCGCTCTGAAGTTGAGCTCGCTGCCAAAAGTTACCGCAACGTGATCTTCCCTTTGGGCTTGCTCCTTCCTCGTTGATTCCTTGAATGTACCATTTTCGAGCTCACTGCCGTGGATTTGAAGTTTCAAGCACCGCAGAGGATATCGATTCAGGCCGCCCCGCCACAACCAACATTTTGTGACTTTGAGGTTGCGGATAGTTGGTGAGACCAACATCGGCAAGCACCGACCGCAGTGATGCGATCGGTGATCCTCAATGTCAAAGATGATGGGCGTGGCGACCACTTCGTAGGTTTGCGCGACTCTATGGATGGTTCCGCTGCATTAACCTCACGATCCATTGCTTGAGTTGGCGTGCGAGGTATGCAGAGAAGCACCACCGCCAACGCAAAGGACCTATGTTGCCTTTTGAAACTCCCCGCCGCCGCCTTCATCGCCTTCCATGTCTTCGCCATCT